>OX333078.1:38725536-38874292 GCA_946863875.1 Alloplasta piceator | reverse complement strand
CGCGGGGGTGCGTTATTTCTCTTTGTTCGAGTCGAGTGAGACTCGCGATGGAAAAGAATAATGGGAAGAGGTCGAGCGACGTTAAAGTTGAGGAGCGAAAAAAAAAGCCGCACTATAAGTTGCATAACTCCGTCAAAAAAAAAGATATTCGAATTTCAAAAAAATAGTTTTGACGGGAAGAAATTCAGCTTTGTTTCCCTTTTTGAAAATATTTTTTATGATTTTTTTTCGACCCGCTAAATGCATTTTTGAACGTGACTGTTTTTTTGGCCTTTTTTCGACCACGGCGAATTGGGCGTACATCTCAAGGACATTTTTTTTTGTCTTTTTTATCTGCGGCAAATTTTAAAGGGTTAGCAGACGCTCCATTTTTGTTTAATGGAAATTTTCGTACGATTTTTTTTTTTGCAAAGTTATTTCACTTTTGACTAAAAAAAGACAAATTTTGAAAGATGCAACGTAACTCAAAAAGGATAGAGTTTAAAAGATAATGTCAAGTATGAAAAAAGTAGCGTACATATACATGGAATCGCCTGGAATTATTTCGGAATTTTCCTATGAATTTTTTTTTTTTTACTATTTTTGCTCAAAACAGCTGATTATGACGTCTCAGCGAAAAATTTTATCTGATTGAAATTTCCGTACTTCGTGATACAATAAAAATCTGAAAAAATTCAGCAACATTTGGCATACTCTAAACAACAATGATCAATTATAATTATTGATCATTGTTTAAACAAATTGTTTAAAAAATTTATTTAATAAATTCATTTAAAATTAATGAAATTTCCTTGAAATATCGTCCCATTGGTCTATTTATTGGACACATGAGGGCCAATACTGCTTGAAAGCATCAAGCTAGTCTCACTAAAAGCTGCGTTCTGGACCCTTGGAAATTTTGGCCAGCGATTTTGAAGATTATCGCACAATTTTAATGGCTCTGCTCGCCTCAACATATATTATTGCCATTTTCGTGGCGTAAAATTTGAGCGCGGAAGATCTTTGAAAATATGAGAGCCAGGAGATTCCCGAAAAACGATAAAAATTAAACGACCCTTTGTCCTCGTACAACGAGACAGTAACAATTTTATTTTTCATCTCTGACAAACGGGAGATAAAAACAAAAAGGATACGACCTCCGTTGGCCTCTGAAGAAATTAGCACGCTTCCGCTTTTTAGTATCACTTTGCTCTCTCTTGGGAGAGACCTAAAAAGAAGGTAAAGGAAACGGAGGGGGGGGGCAGCCAAAGGGTTGTTGGAAGCCCTTCGAGGATTCTGAGGCTTTTGGAGGAAAACGCGAATAGAGGGAAATTTTGTGAAACTGGAGTGCACAAAAGTGTTCTATATACAGTAAAAGTCCTCAGAAGCTAAGGAGACGAACGATCTGCCTCTTGGGAAGGAAGTACCGAGAGTGGAGGCAATATATATATTAGGGTGAATCGAAAATTTTGAAAAATGTTGGCTACCCTCAAAAATCAAAGGTATCGTTGAAATAAAGGTCTCAGTTCAACGATTCCATTTTTTGACGATATATAGAGGGCGCTCGGAACGTTTAAAAACGCCATTTTTACCGTTAAATTCACTTTATCACCGATAAACGGAAACAGATCATTCAAAAAATTCTGTATTTTTTATATAAGGTGCCCAGATATGTACTCTTGTATTCCATATTCACTGAACATCAACAAATGGTTCATATCTTCGAAAAAAAATCTCTGAAAATAAATATTTTCACTACTTTAGAATTAATTATGTCATTATATATTGATTTTTGTCTTCTAAGACGTTTTTGTATTTCTTCCATCTTTTTTTTTTAACTCGGTATCAGTATTGCTTACAATGCGAAAATTCTAAAAAATAAATCTTTATTTTTGAATAAAATATGAAAATTTGCAAAATAAAGATTTATTGTTTAGCAATTTTAGCATTGTAAGCAATACTGATACCGAGTTTTACAAGAAAAAGATAGAAGAAATACAAAAACGTCATAGAAGACAAAAATCAATACATAATGATATAATTAATCAAAAAATAGTGAAAATATTGATTTTCAGAGATTTTTTTTTCGAAGATATGAACCATTTGTTAATGTTCAGTAAATATGGATTTGAAGGAGTACATATCTGGGCACCTTGTATAAAAAATTCAGAATTTTTTGAATAATCTGTTTCCGTTTATCAGTGATAAAGTGAATTTAACGCTAAGAATGGCGTTTTTAAACGTCCCGCGCGCCCTCTATATATTGTCAAAAAATTGAATCGTTGCACTGATACCTTTATTTCAATGATATCTTTGATTTTTGAGGATAGCCAACAGTATTCAAAATTTTCGACTCACCCTAATATATACAGTGCCTGTCGCAATAGAGAGAGAGAGAGCTAGAGATTTAACGAGAGGGTTTCGTAATTTCGGGGATCATTAAAGAGCTCAGCGAGCTCGAGACTTTTTCACGTGCGATCTTTTTTTCTCTTTTATTCATCTATTATGTACCGTAAAATTTCGTCCAACTTTTTCCATCCATCTTCTTCTACCTGCACAATTTCTTCATCGTGAATTAGCGCACAAATATTCGTGGATAAAATAAAAAAATAAAAATTATTTCAACGTCGACAAAGGTCGGTGAAAAGTCTCTTTTCCCTCGTTAAAGTCGAACAACATCCGGTCGTTTATTTTAAAGAGCGGAAGAAGAGAAAGAAGAAAAAGAGCAAATAGTCGACACCTTCAATTTTATTAATTTCTCGAAAGTAAACGAATCTTGGAAATTCAGAACCTCGATTTCTCTAGAACGGTTTTTTGAAATTTTAAGAAATCTTAGAATTTTTTTTAGAAAATTTTAGAATTTTAGACATTTTAGAATTTTAGAAATTTTAGAATTTTAGATATTTTAGAATTTTAGAAATTTTAGTATTTTTAGAATTTTAGAAGTTTTAGAATTTTAGAAATTTTAGAATTTCTAAATTTTTAGAAAAATGCGATTGTATTGAAAAAAACAAAAAATTGAGAAATCACAATTTCAGGACGAATTCTCAGTAAAATTAGCCCTCCCAATTGGGGGGAGGCACGCGGCCATTTTGAATTTGGACTATTTTTTACAACCCCATATTATTTTTAGAAAATGGCAATTGTTTTTTATACATTTTTCCAGTTGGATGATAAAAAATTTCTAAATTTAATTCGAATTTAAGTCGATTTCAGTTCCAATCTACTCGATCAGCTGTTCGCTTCCTATGAATATTACAGGGCTTCTATATTTGGACGAAGAACTTCTGTCGATCGGGGAATTGGCTTGGCTGTAATATCTATACATTTTGCTCTAGTTTTTGCCACCCCGAGGAATATCGAGGCTCCTGAAACTCGTGCGGTGTATTATTAAGGGCAAAGAAAAATGGCGGATCGAACGAGAGAAGCCAAATATATAAACATTCTGGACGATCCTCGAGGATTTCAATCTCCGACCAAAAATTTTCCTTTTACTTGATCAATCAATCTAACCCTATTCTAAAATCGTCCAACTCACTTTCATCCTCATACTTGGGGGAAACTCGTTCAAACAATATTATTTCCTAATTTTCGACCCTGTTAATTCAATTTGAGCTTGACTCAAATCACAAATCAAGAAAATTTGATTATTCAAAGATTTAAATTAATGTAATTTTATTCAATTCTTAACTTTCAATGATAATGAAATAATCAAATAATTAATTAGTATAATAAATAATGAACAATTGAATTTTAAGTTAATTAAAACTATAATTAAAAAATTAAGAAATTAAATTCTGAAAAAGAGATACTAAATTGAATTAAATTTCAGAATACATACAAATTATTCGAAAAATCCTCTTTTCAGGGAAAATGTTAAAATCAACGAAAAATTTCCAATTTTTCTTTGATTTTAAAAACCGGAATTAATTAAAAACCGCCTCAAAAACCGGAATTTTGTTTTTTTTTAGCAAAAACTGCGAAATAAAATTATTATGTTACTTAACAATTACTTGGATTTTCTTTTTGATTTAATGACTTCCTGACGTTTTCTCTTGACTTTTTTTTTCAGAATCAAATTTTTTAATCTTTAAATTATTTTTAATTAAATTAATATTCAATTATTAATTATTATATCATTATTTTATTATTGAATAATCAAAAATAAAATTAAATAATAACAATTAATAATTATTCAATTATTATTATCATCAAATTAAATTACATTAATTTAAATCTTTGAATAATCAAATTTTCTTGATTTTCGATTTAAGTTTGAATGAAGATTGTCGAGCTCGATTTAAAAAAAAATATGTCTTTTGTACCATTTTGTTTTTACAAGATATTTATTAATATTTTGAAAATAAACAAAAATTTCGAGAAAAAAAAATTAAATAAGTTACAAGCTGGTAAAGTTTAGGGGTAAAAAAAGGGGGAATCGAAAAAATTGAAAAAAAAATTTCGAGAATATATTTTCAAAGGTCTAAACTTGAAGAATAAAAAGAATTGATTTTTTTTCAAAATACTAGACCAGAATGCCCCCTTAAGGCGAGAATTTTCCGCACTAGCCAAATAGAGGAAAACTGCTCGTAAATTTGGGGTCATTTTTCCATACAAAATTTCGAGTGATTGAGAAAAAAGTGTCGCGTGGAGTCTCCTGAATTTTAAACAATGTTGAAGTTTGTAAACCGGACGGATTTCGCGCTGATTGCGTCCGACACGGAAATACGTAACATCCGGCGATTCTTCGTGCAAAAAAAAAAGTAGTCCTGTATATCCTTTCATTCGACAACTAAAAAAGTCCACTGTCGCCGCAATAAATTATTAAAATCGAGGCTCGAGAGAAAAAAGGGCGTAAGCGTCTATTTGAGGGCAGATCATACGACTTTTTTTCGCAGATGCTGAGTATAAGTATAGGATTTCGCGAATCGATAGCAGACCGTGGAAGTCGTAAAAGTGCTTTTGTCGAGGGAAGAGCGTCTGCGACGCCCCAGGAATTAACATACTTTCTTAAAAAAAAAAAAAATTGAAACCGGCTGAGCAAGATTAATTCAAATTAATTCCCTAATTTCCGAGATCTCTTGATTAGTGCGAAGACCTTTTAAATCCTGTCTTCAGTTCCATAAAAGAGGGGACAAAACTTTGAACGAGCTTGGGGCATTTTATCTTAATCAGTATTTTTCATAATCACGATTAAATGATGTAATTACTCATCCAGAATAAAATTTCGTCGATTTTCGACGAATGATTAACTCAATTTAATTTAATTCAATTAATTAATTCAATCATCTTAATTAATTCAAAAAAATACAGAATAAAATTTCGTCTCTTTTAGACGAATAAATTAAATCAATTTAATTTAATTCAATTAATTAATTCAATAATTTATTAATTATTTAATTCAAATAATTTTAATAATTACATAAATTTGTATGAATTGGGAAAAAAAAAATTTTATCCTCTGCATCAAATTTCATTTTGTTTATTTATTAGTATTTTTCATAATCACGATTAAATTATGTAATTTCTCATCCAGAATGAAATTTCGTCGATTTTCGACGAATAAATTGAATCAATTTAATTTAATTCGATAATTGATTAATTATTTAATTTTAATAATTTAAAGAATTACACAAATTTGTATAAATTGCAAAAAATAAATTTTTATCCCCTGAATCAAATTTCATTTTGCTTATTTATTAATTACAAAATTACTCCGTTGTATGTACTTAATGATTGATATTGTAACGGGAATAAAATCATTGACGGTTTAACAATAGAATTAATTGGTACAACGCAATCAATTATAACGAGCGAGTTCTCTCGGTCGGGAATTTTCAATGGTTCGCCATTCGAAAATTTTTCAAGAATCAAATCAACGAAATTCGTCGTTAAAAATCCTTCTAAACATATAACGTACCCAGTACATTATATATATACTGTACATGACGTCCGGAAATTGCTCGTGAGCGCGAATAACCCAATTTTCAACGAGAGGCTATTTCACCTGTCAAAATCTCAAATTCATCCACGCCCCATCTCCGTTCAATCGATCACCCGCGTCATACTTCTATACAGTACACTTCACCTCGAATAGATCATTTGTTTTCCGGTTAATTAAATTTTCAGTAATTTTCATACTGTGTAAAAAAAAAAAATTACAACCCATAAAAAATAATAGTCAAGTCTGTTTTCGTTATCTCATCGTTAAGCCATTAAAAAATAATGGCTAAAATAAAAATGGAAAAAACTTATCCGAAAATGAAGCTGCCTCTATTAATAATCTATCAATATTATTATTATTGATGTTGTTCTTGTTGTTTTTTGTCTTTGTTGTTGCTGTTGTTTTCGGTGTTATTTCTTTCTGTTGAAAATGGTCTATTCACGTGAAACGCCCCATATACAAATCGAGAAGGAGACAGAATGATCCATGATGGATTATTCTGTTATCATCGTGAGAGTACCAATTCGATTTCGGGTACGACTCTGATACGTGCCCGTTGTACAAAAAAAAAAAAAGAAAATGAAGACCAGAGAGAAAGAGAGAGAGGCTATAGAAAATCCGATCGATCGGATTGGGGCTCAAACGCAAAATTCAATTAGCAACTGCAATGGTAAATCCACCGATGTCCTGATTTTCGTGAACGTGAGATAAAAGGAGGGCAAAAAAACAATAAGTGTCACGGTTAGAACGAAATTTCGAATTTATGAGTCTTGCGATGGGATATCTCGATCATTTGATGGGCTTTTCTTATGGCGAATGCGATTCGTAGCGAAAAAAATGGTTAAATAACGATGGGAATTTAATAGAGCGAAGCAGATTCAAGGATCCAAGGATTTTCCCACGATCGTGTGGAGAGAGAAAATAGGAAGATCACGAGAAAGCGATGGGTTTCTTATTCGGCCGATCGGTTCAATGATCTTCAACTGATGGGACAGTTGATGAAAATTTTCTCAGACTTGATATTCCACAAATTAGGAAGATCGGGAGAAATCGATGGCTTTCTCATTCGGCCGATCGGTTCAATGATCTTCAACTGATGGGACAATTTGGTGAAAATTTTCTCAGGCTCGATATTCCACAAATTAGGAAGATCACGAGAAATCGATGGCTTTCTTATTCGGCCGATCGGTTCAATGATCTTCAACTGATGGGACAGTTTGGTGAAAATTTTCTCAGGCTCGATATTCCGCAAATTAGGAAGATCACGAGAAATCGACGGGTTTCTTATTCGGCCGATCGGTTCAATGATCTTTAACTGATGGGACAGTTGGTGAAAATTTTCTCAGGCTCGATGTTCCACAAATTAGGAAGATCACGAGAAATCGATGGCTTTCTTATTCGGCCGATCGGTTCAATGATCTTCAACTGATGGGACAGTTGGTGAAAATTTTCTCAGGCGCTCGATATTTCACAAATGAAACGAGCAAAATTGAGCGATGCAATTGCAAATCCTTTCTCATTGCTACCTTCTTTTTCTCTTACTGTGGCATTTATCTATCTTTCTCTCTCTGACTCTCATGGCACATCAATGTTTATTCTTCCTACACGAATTGCTGAGGCAATTCCGGTACGAAGCTCGTCCCACGGACCGAGGTAAATCAGTCGTGAAAACGCGGAGGCTTGAATTATTCAGAAGAAAGTTTGAACAATTTTACGAGGGAACAATGGATGCACGAATATCACGAATTCCGCTAATCTAATAATCGCATAATCGTCATAATGAAATATTCGATGTGACATCAATGATGGGCTCTTTTTTGTTCTCCAGTTGAATTCCAAAATCACAAGAAAAGAAATTAATTAATATTTAATCTTGATAACAATTAATTAATAATTAACATTTGATGATAAATTAACCTATAATTCATCATTCGTTTAATTTATTTATTATTTATTGTTTATTATTTAATTAATTAATTAATATTTATTGATTTAATTTTTTTGCCCAACGAAGTGGACTGAAAAAATCGAGGGTTTTGGAATTTCATTTCTTTTTCTTGTCGCGAAAATTTTCAACGACGCATAAAATTTTCAGTGAAATGCTCTATGGGAAAAAATGGGTTTTTCTTTCATTAAATTACTTTGATGTAAATTCTGTCTCGCGTGTCTCAGCATGAACAGTTTTAATTAGAGGTCGAGCGGTTAATTGAACCTGGAATGCCTCTCGTTTAACAAAATACGAAGCATTCTCTCATAATGTATTTACTCTTGCTCCTTCATAATAGTAGCAAAAATAATTTTTTTATTGAGATTTTGAAGCCACTGTTTTCAAAATCTCCCAAAAAGTAAAGAAATAATCCTCTTGATTTATTTTTCGATTTCAAATTAATTCTCAATTAATATTTTTTAAATTATTCCATTATCCAATACATATGGGGCATTCCACGTCAAATCACATGGTCATCGGCCTGACCCCCTCGGATTTTGATGTCCAATGAATTGTGGGTTTCGTTCGGCCCAAAATATGACCTCAAATTTGTAGAAATTTTTATTTCATTTTTTAGGGGTTGCCCGAGCTAAAAAACCATTAAATTGAGGAAAAACATAAAGAGGGCCCTTTTCCAAATTAATGAAATTTTTTTCCGATAAACTAGGGCCCAAAACAGATATTTTCGTCATAGTTCGATAATGGGCCAAAAATAATTACTTTTTTTTTTTTGTATTTTAATTTTTTTTAAATAATTTCCACATCAAAATCCGAGGGGGTCAGACCTATGAGCGCGTGATTTGACGTGGAATGCCCGATATTATAAATCAATAAAAAAATTTAATAATATTTTTAATCATTATAATTGACTATTTACGACTATAATTTTTTCTGCCTCTAAAAATTTTTCAAAATAATTTTCAAAAATATTCCAGGGCAGAAATCCTTTCAATAATTCCTAAAAAAAATTCCTAATTCTCCGGAAGTCTTTGTGGATCGATAAAAAAATTGGAGAAGATGGCAGATTGAGTTTGCAGCTTAAAAAAATGAGATTGACTCGAAAACGCTTGTATCTTAAAAACTCCTGGATTAAAAAATCTGAAATAATTAACGAACAATCCTTAGGACTTGTACAGAATACTGACAGAGTTTGAAAAAATTTTGGTGCGTCGAATTGCCGAAAAAAAATTGCTGCAGCGGCGGAGAACGCATTGTATGAAGACTTCGTGAGCTCCCGCAGACTTGACGCAATTTTCTCTCTCTCATCTCTCTTTACATGGGTAAATGCACAAATATAGATAAAGAGAGAGGGAGAGAGTAAGCTTCTTCAATGCTTTGGCTACTGGTCGTTGCGAACGAGCAATTCGCGTGTGCACGCTGCAGCCGTAAGCGAGACTTTAAGGTGTCGTATATATATATATGAGGCATTCCATACCAAATCGACCTGGGTCTGACCCTCGACCCCTCAAATCTGTTTCCCGATTTTTCCTATCATAACTCTCACTCTACCAAGCAATTACAATTTTTTTCAGATTTTTCAAAATAAATTTGAGCGCGTCATGAATTTTTGAATTTTTTTTTTGAACACCTCGATGGGTAGCCGAAAAATCTGAAAAAATTCCCAAAAATACAGTGTCAATTATAAAAAATGTTGGTGTAGAATTCATAATGTCTGGGCTGTTGCTTCAACCCGTTCTTTAGCTTTTTTTCATTTTTTTTTTGCTCCAAAAGCTAAAAAACGGGTTGAAGCAAAAGCCCAGACATTATGAATTTTACACCAACATTTTTTATATCTGACACTGTACTTTTGGGAGTTTTTTCAGATTTTCCGGTTACGGCCATCGAGGTGTTCAAAAAAAAATTCAAAAATTCATGACGCGCTCAAATTTATTTTGAAAAATCTGAAAAAAATTTTAATTGTTTTATAGAGTGAGAGTAATGATAGGAAAAATTGGGAACCAGATTTGAAGGGTCGAGGGTCAGACCCAGGTCGAATTGGTATGGAATGCCCCATATATATATATATATATATATATATATATATATATATATATATATATATATATATGGCGTCCAGTAAGCTCTCAAATTAATTAAACTCTCAGCGACGACGAAGCGACAACGTGCTCGTTTCTAGACAAGCCAACACGTCGGACTTGCTGGCATATATATAAAATACAAAAAAATCAAAGTAAATTAAAATTTATTATATAAAATTAAATGAAATATTTAAAAAAAATCAATAATATCAAAATTAATGAGCTATTCAAAAATATATATATATCAGGGCGATTTTTTTCGACTTTTTTTAATTTCTATCACTCCTCACCCGAAATTTTGTTGCATGTGTCTGAAAGAAAATTCCCTGAAAGTTACAGCCCTTAATATTAATATTAAGTACTTTCCCTCCGCGTGATAAGTTTTTCCATTTAAATACACGTAAATCAAAAACTTTTTCCTTCAAAACTTTACCACTCCGCGGTTTTTTATGCTATCGCATTGATTTTGGTCGCAATTTCCGCAGAATTGAACGATCTTTGAAAGTGTCCTTAACAGCGTAAGTGTAACTTACACTGGTGAGATGCTGCGGGTCCCTAAAATTTATTTTTACCCAGAATTCCCGTTTTTTCGCTGTTATCTTCGAAATGATTAACTTTGCCGAAAAAATGTAAAGACAAATTTTTCTGGAAATTTAATTTCCTACAAAAAAGGTCCTCTAGACCTAATTGCTTAAATTAATATTTCTTGAGATATTGAACCTTAACTTATTTGTGATATGAACATTTTTATGGATTATCGAACCAAAAGTTTTAAATTGTTGATATTTCATATCATATCACCACTGGTGATGTGATATGTGATATGGTGATATGATATGGAATATCAACAATTTAAAACTTTTGGTTCGATAAACTATACAAATTTTATACCATAAATAAGTCAAGGTTCAATATCTCAAGAAGTATTAATTTTAGCAGTTAGGTTTAAAGGACTTTTTCTTGTAGGAAATTAAATTTCCAACAAAATTTCCCTCCATGATTTTTTGGTTAAAGTTAATCATTTCCGAGATAACAGCAAAAAATCGAGAATTTTAGGTAAAAATAAACTTTAGGGACCCGCAGCGTCTCACCAGTGTAAGTTACACTTACGCTGTTCAGAACACTTTTAAAGATCGTTCAATTCTACGTAAATTGCGACCAAAATCAATGTGATAGCATGAAAAATCGCGGAGTGGTAAAATTTTCACGAAAAAAGTTTTTCATTTGCGCGTATTTTAGATGGAAAAACTTTTCACTCGAAGGGAAAGTACTTAATATTAATATGAAACTTTCAGGGAATTTTCTTTCAGACATATGCAATAAAATTTCGAGTGGGGAGTGGAAAAAAAAGTAAAAAAAAAAATCGTCCTAATATATATGTATAAAATCAAGCATAAAGTAAAAAATATTAAATGAAAATTAATAAAAAAAAATTTTAAAAGAATAAGATATTAAAAAAATAAAATAAAATATAAAATCTTAATTTATTCTTCACCAGCCAAACCAATCATCTCGACGAATCATCATAATAATCGATTAAAAAAAATATTAGAAAAATATTAAAATATAAAAAATGTGACTTAAGTAACATAAGAGACGAGCAAAGGGGAAATTTTCCATTTTCGCCGTTACAAAACGAGCGTAACATTGTTGAAACTGTATTTTTACTATCTCGCTCGTAAAAGTATTCAATTCTTGCTGCGAGAAGAGTCACAGGTGGCCTCCGCATTGTCATATATATACACATACGTATACACACATATATATATATATACTGTTACAGAATAGAGAGAATTTTCACGTCGACCTTGCTGAGCAAGTTGCCTCCTCACAAACAAGACTCAAATAATACCGATTACGAATAATGGAAAGTTGCCTTTCCCTTCAATAAAACCCTGAAAAAAGAGAGCCTCGTAGGACCAAGAAACAACTAAAAGGGACTCTGAAACGACGGAGGAAAATTCATCCGTCCAGTCCAATCCAAGAAATTGTGTGTTTTGGAAAGCTTCCTTTATGAGGAGGCAAATTAATTAATTTGGGGAAAAAAGACGATAATTTATATTGATAATATAATTAATATATTGATCATTAATGTCAATATAAATAAGATAATATAATTATTAATTATATGGTCTTATTTTTATAATTAATGTAACAAATATAATTATAATTATCTATAATTATATTGATAATAAGTTAATTTAACGTTCGAAGGCAGAGCCAAAGTCGGTTTTATAACCAACGCTTCGCGCGTGTTCACCATTCGTTCCTTTTTTTCTTCTCGTATATTATACACTGTATATACAATATCCATCAACATATATATATATATATATATATATATGTATTCATGTACATGTGTGTATAAAGTATTACAACGACGAAGGGGAAGTGCTTCGTCAGTGGGTCAACGTCCATTACGCGTAACTGTGCATACTATTATTGTTAACTGTATCATCGGTGTGAGCGCCCTCTGCTTGTATCTCTCGTCGTCAATAATAATCCTTATAACCCAAACCGAAACCCTATGGAATCATTTCCGTTCTTAAACCCTGTCTTTTAACTCCCAGAGTCTCCTAAATCCTTCTATTTACTTCCTGACTCATAACTGGGGTATAAAATATGGACCCCAGGGGTTTTTGGGTCCTAAAACTGCCCTCACAGGGACAAAGGGCCTTAATAGTGGATCAACGTCCATTAAATGTAACTGTGCATAGTATTAAAATTGATTGAATCATCATGTAGTCCTTAATCAACATAATAGTCCTTATCACACATTACCAAAACCTATGGAATTGATTTTGTGTTCTTAATTCCTGATATTCCAATTTGGACCACGAAAATCCAACGATTTATCGATTTTCTAAAGCCCAGAGTCTCCTAAACCCTTTTATTTACTTCCTGATGCATAACTGGGGTGAATAAGGACCCCAAGCGGGTATTGAAGGTCATTCCTCAAAGATATACAAAAGTGAAATCAAATATTCTTAATCTTACCTCAACGCCCTCTGCGTGGTCTTCATATCTGCGTTGTTCTCGCTCTTCCTTGACAGGATATATCTGGACGATCGCATTGAACGATCGTATTATCCATAAATCAAATTTCCCATTGGCGCTAGTTTCGCTGGCCGTTAAATCCTCCTTATCAGCGATGAATTCATCATCGATAATCCCGTTCGATAAACGAGTCCATCAACAATCATTGATTCTCACAACCCGCACTTTTGCACTAATTTCTTTCTGTCTTTATCCCTAAAATATCGAAACCCTAATTAATAATCACCCTTCACGCTCGTTTCCTTCGGTTGTTTTGGCTCAAATCTTCATCTCCCTTTATCTGTCCCTAAACCCAATCAAATCTTGATCCAGGATCACCTTCCCGCAAGGGCCTTAATCTCCGCCAAATGTCTCATCCAAACCCAAAAGGGACATTACCAATAACAAACATCGATTGAGCCTTGGGACATATCAGTGCTCCAGTATGAAGTCACCTCAATCATACGACCCGGGGAATCACGTAGCTCAATGTCTGATGTCTTTCGCCAGGACAAACTCCAAGGATCATCCCTGGACCACGATCAACTTCATCATTCATCTTCCTCTGGCCCTCGGTGTCCCGGCTTGGCCGATCCCAAATTTTCCGACTATATGTGACTTCCCCCAGACAAGACCAAAAGGGTAGCCTAGTTCTTGCTGGATGCAAACGCTTATCGGGGGAAAATGAAGGCAGGTGCAAAATTGGCGCAGCACAAGGAGAGGCCTCTCTTCCACCTCAAACTCTACGGTACAAGCATCAGACAGGTTGGCATATATATCTATGGCCGATCGATTTTACTGCTGTTGTGTGCCTTCTGGCTCACAGGGACGTGGAAAAGCGCACGTGTGTTGGTCAGACCTGCCAGACTACTTTGGGAAGGATAAAAGGCCCGATGAGGAGAGAGAAGGAGAGAGCCAGAGAAGTGGTGATGGGTAAGGAGAGAGGATGCTCTGGGGGACCAGTCCGGGTATCCCGTTCCTCGGGGGTCTCTTATAGCATATATTACATGTACAAATGTCGGTCCGTGTGTGCGGACCCACACAGAAGTTGGAGGCACAAGAGTGCCTCCAAGTTCCCCAGAGATTGGCTCGTATCAGCAGACGCCGAGAGTCTCCCTCCTCTTGGAGTAAGCCGAGTACTGTTACTTGGAAGAGTTCGCGAGGCGTGCTCGGTCCTCTTCGAGGTCCCCTTTTAGGCCCAGGAGGACTCAAAAGCCTGATGGAGGGGAGGCGCAACCAACGAATGGAGAACTGGACTCGCTGTTTCGCTCTGTGGGACACCTTCGATATTACCGCCGGGACAATCAATTTTTATGACTCCGGGACCGATGAAGAGCGAAAGCCTTTTGCCTCCTCTTCG
Organism: Alloplasta piceator; assembly: GCA_946863875.1. Lineage (NCBI taxonomy): Eukaryota > Metazoa > Arthropoda > Insecta > Hymenoptera > Ichneumonidae > Alloplasta > Alloplasta piceator. The sequence continues at coordinate 38,859,947 of OX333078.1, read as the reverse complement.
CTTTTCCCGTTTCTGAACAGTTTGGAGTCTTTTAACCCACGCCGAGCATCCCTGAATCCTTTCTCCAGGCCTTTTGCCGATTCTTTTTAGATCTTGGGACTTCTCTGATTATCCTTGGAGTGTTTTTTTCAGTTTCCCTTGTCCCAGATTTGTGGTCCTTCGAGCTGTTTGAAGGAACGATGTTTCTTTCAAAATCTCTTTTCAATCCTTGGAGTCAAAAAATCTGGATTCCTATTGGAGATTCCCCAGATTGACTCCAAGTCCTTCTGTTTTCAAAATCCTTTTTTCTTGTTCTGAACGTTCCGCTGAAGGTTTTTGATAGTTGATCTTCCGCTGATTATCATGATTGCTCCTAAAATCTTTGATTTTAGGGCTGAAGGTCAAATCCACCCTTTTGATGATTGTTGTTGATTAACGGGGGTGAAAATTGATGGGGGTGGAAATTACCAAAGTTCGTCCAGTGGGAAAACTCTCGATCATAGTTGCGATTAATCCGGACTTTGTAATGCGATTATTTGACGATGCAGATGACGCTCTCCTAGATTGACCCTTTTTCTTGTTTTCGGGGGTTAAATCGCGACGCGCGCGCTGTCAACCCTTAAAACGCGCACAAACACAATCTCGGGCAAAGGTGGAGGATTGCGCGCGCGTCCTCAAACGCAAACAACGATTGTTTACAACGTTATTAACCGAAAACCCCGAATTCACAGTGTCTAAAATCAATCTTACGGATTTCCTTTGTCTCTGCCACGTGACCAACGAGTTCGTCGAACATTTTTGCAAAGTAAAGCGATACAAATGTGTCTAAAAAAAAAATATATATATTTTTTTTCAATTATGAGATCACTTTGTTCCTACAACTGACATTGTTTCGATGCAATATTTACGTCACTCTGCTCGTTTGACGTTTCGCGTCGTTTGTTCCAACAATTTCATCGGTTTGGTCATTTTTTTCCCACTTCATTTTTCCCTCCTTACAATCGTTTTTCTTCGCTCATTTTTGTCTCCCAGAGCGACGAAAATTATCGTTGAATTTTTAACGTTGCAAGAAACGATTAATCGGGGGGAAAAAAAACAAAAGATCGACACGCAGTGGATGGGGATGGTAACGCTGCGGCGTCCGCGGCTTGACTGGATCGCCTCGCCGCCTCCGCACTCGACACAGACGCGGACCCAGACACGGACACAACCACCACCGTCGGATCGGCTCTTTCTCGCCGCGCGCGTACGACGCGATTCCCTCACGTTTCTCGTTCCTCGTCAGCTCTCTTGGCCGGGGCCATCCATGGTTGCATGGGCTCTGGCGTTATCCTTTTACTTGGTTCTGGTATCCATACCCGTAACCAGCGATATCTGGCTCCCCAGGAATAACATTTACAAAGCTGTAATGTCGTCGTCGACGATGCATTTCGTACCGGATCTCATCGTATGTATCTGTATTTATTTATTTATTTATTTATTTAATTAAATTATATTCTGTAATAATAATAATAATAATAATAATAATAATAATAATAATAATAAAAATAATAGCAACAACAACAATAATGATATGGAATATAAATATATAAATTCATCAATTAATAAATTATTGTTCATTGATTTTGATAAATTGAGACAAAAAATTGAGTAATAAACAAATATTAATTAATAAAATAATAATGTATGAGGAGAACACGTGCACTTTTTTTTTAATCTACAAGAATTAATTTTAAAAAACCATTAAGCCTTTAATTACAAATAATTTATAAAGGCTGATTATGTAATTAGTCATATTATTATATATTAATGGATTATATAATAATATAATATATAATATAATATATTAATCAAATTAATATATGTTATTTAATAGTTGGATGGTTTTTGTTTCCTTACAAAGGAAGCTTTGTTTTGTTAATTATTGCAGCTTTTGCATAAATTCCATTTTCTTCATGGTCTCTTACAGCTACATACATATTATTTATATCAAACATTTATTATATTAAAAATATAACTCTTGGGGGTTAAAAAGACCCCACGGAAAAATGATATATCCGGATAGATTTTGGATATACACAATTCGTATATCTACAGGAAATAAATTCTCTCATATATTTTGCACATATATTTAAAGAATATATTTCCCAGATATATTATGGATATATGAAAAAATAAATTCCCTTTAATGGAATATATCAAAAAATAAACTCCCAATAAAATCCCTTTTTATGGAAAAAATGCAATTCAATGAAAATTCATTTTCCCGGAGCGATTGGAAAAACAAAAAAAAATATTACCTTTCGAAAATTTCAAATTTCTGCATCGTCACCCCTTTCGTCCTTAAAAAGTAATTGAAATGGTTCGGCGTCGAGTTTTTTAAATCCTTATCACGATTTTCATTCGAACGTTCGGAAAATCGATTTTTCTCGATTCTGAAGCGGATCGAGGGCGAGACAATCACGATAACGATCGACATATATGGGCGAGGTACACATTTTCCATTGTTACATCGGCTATCGATCATGATTGCATGTATTATACGTTTGGGACTAACGGAAATACCGTATGATCGAGAAGAAACATAGATATATATATATATATATATATATATATATATATATATATATATATATATATGTATATATTCGATATTAGTTTCTTAAAAAAAAAAAAAGAAAAAAAAAAGCATTCCACAGCGTCAATGTTCGATCGAGCAGCTGCTCGGTGGATTATTGACGGTGAATAATCGTCACGCGCTGAATAACGTAAGGTGACACCGCAAGGTAGTCCGCGCGATCGCGAGGAACGAACTCGAGGAATGCGATCGGCTTCAACTTAAAGTTAACAAAAATTAGCGCTCCTTTTTTCATTTCCATAAAAAAAAAATTCTCGAAAAAAAATTCTTAGCTCTTTTTGTTTCGAAGAAAATCGAATTTTCAATTGATTTCATCAATAAAATCTTGAATTTTCCTCGAATTTTCCCGAAATAAAGGCTCTTTTCTTCCGCAACGATTTTCCTCTTCTTTGCGATGCGATCGGCTCATCAATGATCGTCATCGATGGCCGATTGATTCTTCTTTCCACGATATATTTGATCCTGGAAAAGCGAAAATTGATTTCATCAACGATTTTCTAAATTTTCCTCGATTTTCCCGAAATAAAAGCTCTTTTTCTTCCGCACCGAGTTTTTTTTCTTTGATACCCGATCGATTCTTCTTATCCCGATATTTTCGATCCTGGCAAAGCGATAATTGATTTCATCAATAATATCTTGAATTTTCCTCGAATTTTCCGGAAATAAAGGGTCTTTTCGTCCCCATCGATTTTTCTTTTCTTTGATGCTCGATCGATTCTTCTCATCCCGATATATTCGATCCTGGAAAAGCGATAATTGATTTCATCAATAAAATCTTGAATTTTCCTCGGATTTTCTCGAAACAAAGGCTCTTTTCTTCCGCAACGATTTTCCTCTTCTTTGCGATGCGATCGGCTCATCAATGATCGTCATCGATGGCCGATTGATTCTTCTTTCCACGATATATTTGATCCTGGAAAAGCGAAAATTGATTTCATCAACGATTTTCTAAATTTTCCTCGATTTTCCCGAAATAAAAGCTCTTTTTCTTCCGCACCGAGTTTTTTTTCTTTGATACCCGATCGATTCTTCTTATCCCGATATTTTCGATCCTGGAAAAGCGATAATTGATTTCATCAATAACATCTTGAATTTTCCTCGAATTTTCCTGAAATAAAGGCTCTTTTCGTCCCCATCGATTTTTCTTTTCTTTGATGCTCGATCGATTCTTCTCATCCCGATATATTCGATCCTGGAAAAGCGATAATTGATTTCATCAATAAAATTTTGAATTTTCCTCGGATTTTCCCGAAACAAAGGCTCTTTTCTTCCGCAACGATTTTCCTCTTCTTTGCGATGCGATCGGCTCATCAATGATCGTCATCGATGGCCGATTGATTCTTCTTTCCACGATATAGTTGATCCTGGAAAAGCGAAAATTGATTTCATCAACGATTTTCTAAATTTTCCTCGATTTTCCCGAAATAAAAGCTCTTTTCTTCCGCACCGAGTTTGTTTTCTTTGATACCCGATCGATTCTTCTTATCCCGATGTTTTCGATCCTGGAAAAGCGATAATTGATTTCATCAATAATATCTTGATTTTTCCTCGAATTTTTCCGCAATAAAGGCTCTTTTCGTCCCCATCGATTTTTCTTTTCTTTGATGCTCGATCGATTCTTCTCATCCCGATATATTCGATCCTGGAAAAGCGATAATTGATTTCATCAATAAAATCTTGAATTTTCCTCGGATTTTCCCGAAACAAAGGCTCTTCTTTCGGAAACGCGCGACTCTTGGCGCAATCGTACGATTTCTTACGCTGAATTAAATTTCTCACGATTATGAGAGAATCCGAGAGTTTGCATCATGCAACGAGGGGAAATAAACCGGAGGTTCGTGGGATTTCTCATCGCGGTTAATTAGCCGGGCCTCGTTATGAAGCCGAAAGAATTAAGAGCATCCCGCTGCGATTTCGCATGTTCATCGCGCGAGAAACGTTGATGCGATTTCTCTTTCTCTCACGGGAAATTGCGGAAATTTTCTCTGCCATTCTTGCGTATTATTACGCAGCATTGTGCGAGAAAAGAAGAGAAGGCGACGATGTTACATCGGAGCTCAGATTTAAAGAAACGGCGCGTGCGCTGATTTTTTAAATGTCCGGCGGAAAAACGGCGGCAAGAAATCCTAAATTTCCAGCAGTCGCGCTCGAATCCCTGCTTGATCGGCGTTGGATTTCATTTCTCTCGAGAGAAAGAGTCCGTCGATACAGGAGAAATTCCTGTTTGTCTTTAATACGGCAGATCTCTCGATTAGCGACGCTTCTAAAAATGCTAATTTCAGAATTCCTAAATTCCTGATAATCGTGACGATTCAAAGACTTTCCTTCTCCCGAATGAGGATTTTTTTTGTTTAGTCCTTAGAGCCAACAATGGACCAGAGAATAGCGCAAGGATCATCCCGATATCTTCATTTTTGAGGTCGCAGGACGAATTTTAGAATTGCCAAAAAAATTTCGAATAAAATCTTTCTAATCTTTCCATAATCCCTCCAAATAGAGAATTTTTCTTTTTTAGTCCTTGGAGCTAACGATGGACCAGAGAATGGCGCAAGGATCATCCTGATATCTTCATGTTTGAGGTCGCGGGACGAATTTTAGAATTGCCAAAAAAATTTCAAATAAAATCTTTCTAACCTTTTCATAATCCCTCCAAATAGGGAATTTTTCATTTTTAGTCCTTAGAGCTAACAATGGACCAAAGAATGGCGCAAGGATCATCCCGATATCTTAATTTTTAGGAGCGCAAGACAAATTTTAGAATTGCCAAAAATTTTGCAAATAAATTTTTTGTAATTTTCTCCATAATCCCTCCAAATAGGGATTTTTTTAGAGCAAACAATGGACCAGAGAATGGCGCAAGGATCATCCTGATATCATAATTTTTGAGGTCGCAGGACAAATTTTAGAATTGCCAAAAATTTTGTAAAATAAATTTTTCTATTTTTCTCCATAATTCCTCTAAATAGGAAATTTCTTTTCAGTCCTTACAGCCAACGTTAAACCAGAGAATGGCGCATGGATCATTCCAATATCTTCATTTTTTAGGTCGCAGGACAAATTTTAGAATTGCCAAAAAATTTTCAAATAAAACCTTTCTAATTTTTCCATAATCCTTCCAAATAGAGAATTTTTCTTTTTCAGCCCTTGGAGCTAACGATGGACCAGAGAATAGCGCAAGGACCATCCCGATATCTTCATTTTTAGGAACGCAGGACGAATTTTAGAATTGCCAAAAATTTTGCAACAAAATTTTTTTCTTTTTCCTCCATGACTGAAATTCGAAAAAATCGATGAAAGAAGAGAAACAATTTTTTCAGTAATTTAGTTGTTATTATTGATAAGTAGGTCAATTACAGCGACCTGTAAAAGTCCAAAATTTACTTTAGAGAAATCGGCGGCCTTTGTTATCGATGCAGGGAGGCAGGCTTTTGAGAAGTTTTCGACCCAAGAATCCATATTTCATCAAGATCATTTCAGTATTGACGCCTCTTTCAAAATAGAGAGGTTCCTCGTGGAATATTAATTATTAATTCCCCATTGGAATATTAATTGCTTTTTTTCTTTTCAATGGAATATTAATTGATGAAATTCAGTCTGTATCGGGGTTTATATATGGCCCGAGCCAAATTTCATTCACCGACGACGCATTATCGTGCGTGGTGAAAGTGCTCGTCAAAGATCCACGTATAGAAATTCATCGAGAGAGTTTGATGAGCCGTGACGATTGGTAAAGACTCTTTACATAGGCCCAAATTCGTCGAAACTTTGTAAATACTTTAAGAGTTCAGTGTTTGATAAAGATTCATCAAAAGTTTGAGTTCATTCTTTGGAAACCGTACATTTGTGTTTAGGGGATAAAAAATGGTTGAAAACATTTTTTTGCGTCTTAGAAAAATTTTATCGGTTCACTAAAATGACTGTAATATTTTTTCTAGATGAGATATCGACTTGACCTTGAGCTTATTCTCTTTGTAATCGTTCAACCTTCAAAATGCCGCTTGTCTTTCCAGATTGCGATCATTTTTCGATTTTTAGCAGATTTTTAAAGTTCGACCATCGATTTTTGCAAATTTTTTAAGGCATACTCCTTTTTAAAATGAGAGGCTAACATTGAGCACAAAAGTTTTTGATAAAAATTCACAAAAAATTTAATTTTTTGAGAAAACTATTGATAGATTCGCGTTCAGGGGGACAAATCACATCGATACAAGGCCCGAAATTTTTTTTTTGATGCATTTTTGCCAAAATTGAATCGGTTCACTAAAATGACTGTAATATTTTTTCTAAATGAGATATCGACTTGACCTTGAGCTTATTCTCTTCGTAATCGTTCAACCTTCAAAATGCCGCTTGGTTCATCCGATTCCAATCATTTTTTCATTTTTAGCAAATTTTTGAAGTTCGACCATCGATTTTTGCAAATTTTTTAAGGCATACTCCTTTCTTTATTTTTAAAATGAGAAGCTAACATTGAGCAAAAAAGTTTTTGATGAAAATTCATAAAAATTTTAATTTTTTGAGAAAACTTTTGTTAGATTCGCGTTCAGAGGGACAAAATACATCGATACAAGGCTCGAAAAAAAATGTTTGTTTGCATTTTTGCCAAAATCGAATCGGTTCATTAAAATTATTGTAATATTTTTTCTAGATGAGATTTCGACTTGACCTTGAGCTTATTCTCTTCGTAATCGTTCAACCTTCAAAATGCCGCTTGGTTTTCCAGATTGCGATCATTTTTCAATTTTTAGCAGATTTTTTAAGTTCGACCATCGATTTTTGCAAACGAATTGCGTACAAAACGAATTCTTAGAGTCGAGAGGAGACGCGATATCGTGAACCGGCATAGTTTCCTTTTTCCATAAGAGTCTTTCCGCCCAGAGAAACAGTTGGGGTCACCCATATAATCAAACGAAGCCATTTCCACTCCATCAAAGACACTCGACGTGTCTTTACGAGGAAAAGTGTTGTGACCGCCATTTCTCCATTAGCAATTATTTCCAAATAATCTGGGCAAAAAAAAATCATTCACCTTGTAATTAGCGGTCAAAAAAGAAGCTGGACTCCTCCCGAAATCTTAAAATCTTCAATTTTAAATCCTCAGCCTTTAAATATTTGGTCTTCAACTCCTCAAAGCCTGAAAAATCTTATGGAGAAAAATCTTCGCAAAGGGTCCATTTTGGGTCTAAAAAAAATGGTCACTCTTCGCACAATTAAAAATGAACACGAATGCCAAGATCTCAGATTTTGGGTCAGTGGAGCAGGTCCTCGTTAATGGCGTCTTTTTTTTCCTCGATAATTTTTTCCCCTTAATTAAAAAATTAGATTTTCCTCAATCTGGCAATTCGCTTGAAGCTTTTGGACATTTTAGGACCAAAATTTGAACTTGTGGAAACAATTTTCGAGAAAGATTCACGATTTTTTATTTCCCGCTCGCTCCTAACGTCCTTTTTTCTCCCACTTCTCCTTTTTCTTTCCGCGCCGTTTACTTTTTATTTTTGTTGATGCGCCGACGAGGCCCCCGTGACACAGATCAATGGAAGTGCCCTAACGGTATCCACCGAGTGACCTACTCTTCGTCCGAATGTACGAATAGGAAGAAGGAGGCGAGCGACGAAGAAGAGACGAAAGAGAAGGCAGAAGATCCCTCTCTTCTTGGCTCTCGTCTCTCCTTTTCCCACTTTTGTCATCTCTCTCCCGCTTTTACGGGACACATCGTTTCGCCTCCTCTTTCTTCACCATACTTCTTCCTCTTTCCTTCATCTCCGCCTCCTCCTCGTCCTCTATCGCGACTTCTGAGTCTCTCCGACTCTTCCCAACTTCTCGATATCGCCTCTCTTTCATTGGACGATCCAGAAGATGAATCTTTTTTGGAATTGCTCTCCTCATCGAGATTCTCCTGGTCCCTTTATGAAAGATCAATATCGCGAAAGCGGAAGCTCGTGGCATTTTTTTTACTACTGCCTCATCAGTGTTAAAGTTGCGAAAACGTTTTTTTAGAATCTCTAAAATCAGATTTCGCAAAATGCTTCGCTGCGCAGATTGTGCGGGACAAAACGAAATTCCGGCATTTTTTTTTAGATTATTTTCATTATTTTGTACTTTCTATTTTGTACTTTGAACTAATAGAAAATTAGTTTGTTAAAAATTGAAGATATTGCAAAAATTTCGCAAAGTTGAGAAAAACATTGTTCTCTGAATGAAGATTTCGTCGATGCGGCAGTAGTAAAAAAAATCGTACCGGCCTCAGCTTTCGCGAGATCAATGTGCAGAACAAAACGTCGAAGAATCTGGATGAGGAGCGGAATCGAGAGGAAAGACTTTCTTTTTATCGGCCCAGTTTGTGCGTTTCACGTTTCTTACTCTCTTTCTTCGACTCTTGCTTCTCACCTCGTCGCAGACACTTTTTCCTCGTTCGGTCGTTCATTCGCGGGTTTCGCTTCATCGCCACTCGATTATAGCCGACAGTAATGAATGCGCACTCGAGCAGCGAAGTTGCTGTCGCTCGATCTCCGGTGAACGACCCTTTTTGATTGACGATTAATTTTAGTTAATTAATTGATTATTTATTTCTCAGGACAAACAAATCATCAGAGTCTCGTCAAATATCAAGAGCAAGAGTGCGAGAAAATAGTGCGTGGGTGCAAATTAAACTTCCCGCGCTTCGCCAAAAGTACTCCGCATTTTGCGAAATCCGATTTTAGAGATTCTAAAAAAACGTTTTCGCAACTTCAACGCTGATGAGGCAGTAGTAAAAATTATCCAAGGTCATCAGTGATTGAACGACGATTTTCTTCTTAATTTTAAGCACCGGTGACTCTTTTTTAGGTCGACGAAAAATTAGATTTGTTTCGTTACAAAAGAGAGACGGTTTTTTTTTTTTTTTATAATTATAATTGTGCGTATAATCGGAAATTATGAGTGCCATCGGCATCGTGATACTTCAGGTAAGAATCGTAGGAATTGGAGGATTTATGTGACGAAATTAAAAAAAGTTACGAGCAATTTTGGTATTTTAATTTAATTTAATTTAATTTAATTTTTTTTTTAATTTATCGATTTTGAATTTACGAAAGATTTTATAATTTTCAATCTAGTTTAAAATCTACATCGTTATCGATCTCAATTTGAAATTCTTATTTTTTAAAAATAAAATTAAGAAGAATTAAATTTTTTAAATTACATAAATTAAGAATTTTAAATTAAGAAGTTGCGGCGTTAAAAAGAGGCGAGAAAGAAACTTGTGAAGTTTTTTGGATAAATTCTTTCACACAATCAATAAAGTTTGGCTATAATCCTTTTTTTAGAGCTCCAAAATTCTAAATTCTGAAAAAAAAACCTCCAGAGAATTTTTTTCCTATGTCTGAATACAGCTTAAAAATTGTTTACTAATTTTGAAATATGTTTTTGGATAAATTTTCTTCAGTGACTTAAAAACGCTTTCAAAGTTTAATTTCACATTTAGACACGTGTAAGATTAAAATTACTTTCCTGATTTCGATAGTCCTGAAATTTTGACATATTATTTTACGAATATTAAAAATTCAAAAATTTGAACCTCTTGATTAAATTTTTTTTTAATTCATGCAAAAGTTTGTCTCCCAAAAAAATCCCAATTTATTGTTAAACGTTATTGAATGAAAAATTCTTCGTAAAAGTTATCGTTACAATCCGTTTTTTTAGACCACGAAAATTCTGAATTCTAAAAAAAAACCTCTAGAGAATTTATTTAATGTCTAAACGCAGCTAGAAAAATTTGTAGTAAATTAAAAAATGAATTTTAGGATAAGCCTTCATCACTAATTTTGAAAATGCTTTCAAGGTTAAAATTCATATTCAGACACGTGTAAAATTAAAATTAGTCTGATTCTAATCCATCCTAAAATCTTGCCATAACATTTTAGGAATATTAAAATAGCAAAAAAAAAATTGTTCTAAATTTAAACCACGTGTGGTCCAATTTCTTTTAATTAATGCAAAATCTTCTCTGGAAAAAAAATAAAAAATTGAAAAAAAATTGAAAAAAAATTGAAAAAATTGAATAAAAATTTCAATCGTTAGAAAAAACGAGCTCGAACACGCATATTTCTTAAAATATTGAATAGCCGTGATTTTATCGAACGGTGAACCCGTTCTGAAAGTCTCGGGAGAGAAAGACCGAGGCCCCGAGAAGGAGGATAGAGGCTGAGGAGGAGGCATAAAAATGTATGTGTACTCGTCGTGCGTAACGGTAGATGTAAAACCGCGTGGTATCATCCCGCAAGCCTAAAGGCCTATTCCGTGACGCTGAGAGAAAAAAAAGGAAAATATTAATATCTCAAATTTGACCAGAAATATTGAAGAACCATTTTTGGGATATGCATATATGGGGCCTTCGATAATTGGAGGATATCTTTCAGATGACGATTGCGATGACTCTGAGATCGGTTGATGGACAATTCGGGTCTGGTGGAGGCGGACCCAGCACTTTTGGTTACGATGGATCATCGGCTTGCAGCAAACCTTACTCGAGATACGCCAGAGCGCGTTTTGAAAAATTACCCTGTGACTTTCGTCGTCAAAATTGGTGCACCGTTGCCGGAAGTGCCTATCCATGGTAAATCCTCCACGATTTTTCCTCTAAAACCGTTTCTACTTTCTGATTAAAGAAACACTGATTTTTTGATGAAATTGAAGAATCTGCACAAAATCAAAATCAGGGTTGCGACATTTTCAATGAAAAAGTAATGCATTAACCATTAACCATTAACCATTAAAATTTAATAGTTAATGGAAATTATTTTCATTAACCATTAAAATTTAATGGTTAATGGAAATTAGTTTCATTAACCATTAAAATTTAATGGTTAATGGAAATTATTTTCATTAACCATTAAAATTTAATGGTTAATGGAAATTATTTTCATTAACCATTAAAATTTAATGGTTAATAGAAATTACTTTCATTGACCATTAAAATTTAATGGTTAATGGAAATTAGTTTCATTAACCATTAAAATTTATTGGTTAGTGAAAATTATTTGCATTAACCATTAAAATTTAATAGTTAATGGAAATTAGTTTCATTAACCATTAAAATTTAGTGGTTAGTGGAAATTATTTGCATTAACCATTAAAATTATTTTCATTAACCATTAAATGTTGATGGTTAATAAAAATGCAATTGCATTAAAAAAAGTGATGCATTATTTGCAACCCTGCCCATTACAATGTAGTGTGTAATAGAAAAAATTTCCATTACCCATTGCAATGTAATGTGTAATGGACAAAACTTTGATTGCAATTTTGGGAATGAAAAAATATAGATGAATAAATTATTACAATTCTGCATTACATTTTATTGACTTAGGACTTAGATTTTCAGGTACCTTAAATTCTCAAAAGCATTTATATTATAATTATAAAAAGCATCTGTATTATTATTGCAATGTAATGTGTAATGGGTAAAACTTTGATTGCAATTTTGGGAATGGAAAAATATAGATAAATAAATTATTGCAATTTTGCATTACATTTTATTGACTTAGGACTTAGATTTTAACCTTAAATTCTAAAAAGCATCTATATTATAGTTTTAAAAATCTAAGTCCTAAATCAATAAAATGTAATACAAAACTGCAATAATTTATTCATCTATATTTTCCCATTCCCAAAATTGCAATCAAAGTTTTGTCCATTACACATTACATTGCAATGGGCAGGGTTGCAGGGCAAATAATGCATTACTTTTTTTAATGCAGTTGCATTTTCACTAACCATTAGCCATTAATATTTAATGGTTAATGGTTAATGAAAATAATTTCTATTAATCATTACATTTTAATGGTTATTGAAAATAATTTCCATTAACCATTTACATTTAATGGTTAATGAAAATGCAAATGCAATTAAAAAAAGTAATGCCTTATTTGCAACCCTGATCAAAATTTTCCAGAATTTCAAAAAATCAATATTTTTATATTTACTTATGATTCGTTTGGAAATATTATTTTATTATGAATTTTGATGATATAAATGGGATAGAAAGTTGCGGATAAAATGAAAGTTTTGATAAAAGGGAAAATAATAAAATGCTTGAAATTTTGATATAGTTAATGAAATTTAGAAAATTTGAAATTTGTTTTGATGCAAAGCCAAATATTGAGAATAATCCTTTGATTGAAAGTTATTAAATGTAATTATAATTCATACATTGACAATTATTGATAATTATTTCTGTTATTAAAAAATTCATTATCACTTATCTACTGATGAATAACTAATTATTTCATTGAAATTGTTAATGGAGCAATTTTTTGTCAAGTTGATAAAATTGAACATTTTGCGAAAAGTTTAAAATTCAAAATTTTGCAATTTTGACAATATTTCCTCCAAGAGAGAAAATGAAATGCTCTTAGAATTATGTAAAAAAAGGAGAGTCGATTGAAGAGAAAATTTAAGAGAAAATCTATTTTCCCCACTTTTGTAACGAAGGAAAGGAGGAAAAAGTATTCCTCCGATATTTAAAGCCGCATAAATTATGAAGATTCATTCGCGTTTACTCTCAAATACTTGCAAATTTTTAACTAAAATGAAAAAAAAAATATATATATGTATATTTATAACGGGTCAGCTGAACGTGAGCGCTGCTGTATTGGATCAATCATGTTCTGTTAATGCGCCTCCTTCGCACTTTTTTTTTTTTTAACACGCGCGAGAGAGTGTGTCAATACTTTCGAGATGCTGTGGTGACACACTGAACTTGAAATTCAAACACATATATGGGGCGTTCCATCCCAAATCGGACAGTTTGAAACACTTTTTTTTTTATTTCCTCCATTTTTTTATATTTTTCAGTACCCATCAAAAGACCCATCCTGTTAAATTTTGAGATTTTTTTTTATTACCCGTTCTCTCATTCAAACTCATTCAAAAACACGCCGAATATTTCTGTTGTATTTTTTTCTGAAAAGGTCATAGAAAAAAAAAATTTGAAAAAAAACTTTAGCTTTGGACCATTATTAAAGAAGTTATAACCAAAATACCAAAAAAGAGCAGTTTTTTTGTTAATTTAATATCTTTTGAACGGGTAATCAAAAAAATCTCAAAATTTAGCAGGAAGGGTCTTTTGATGGGTACTAAAAAATATTAAAAAATTGAGAAAATCAAACAAAAAGTTTTTCAAACTGTCCGATTTAGGATGGAATTTGTTAATATAATTGTTAATATAATTTGTTAATATAAACCAAATCTAAAATAATCTAAAATTGTAAAATTTTAGATAACTTTAGTTATCTAAAATTATAAACTTTTAGATAACTTTAGATTCTGTTTTTACCAATTACTTCGAATTATTGAATTAAACTGGTATCAGAAAAAAAAACCAGAAAAAAAGCTGCAGTCGAGTTTCCGCTTTGGCGATTTTTTAAACCCAAAACCGGAAGTGACATAATTCTGAGGATTTTTCAGTCGACTGCGCACAAACTATGGAAGATTGAAACGATTTTTCAGGAATGAAGAAAAAAATTTTATCGTCATATTTTTAGAGAAAATTTTATGGGAAATTATTTTTGTTTTTTAAGGCACGCTGTTCGTCGTTTTGTTCACGAGAATCAGGGTTTAATGAGACGCATGTACGGCGACGAGAGGCACATTAATATACTGAAAGCCGAATTGGAAAAAAACGATATAGAATTGGAGTACGAGGATCGTTATCAACGATATCCCGATGAATCGAGGTAAGATATATACTGTAATTAAATCAATGAAATCAATACGATGGAAAATATCCTTGGAAATTCTTAAGGGGTTACGCTTAGACGATGGCTGAAATCAAAATAAAAAAATTGGACTCAGTTTTTATACAAAATGATCCGATTCTCGAGAGAAAGATTCTTCTGAATATTTATTTGAATTTAAAAAAAACAGTTTTTAGAAATTTCAAATTTTGGAAACTTTATTTTTTTTTATTTTAAAAATATCAAATTTAAAAAACTTTCAATTTTTTTATTTTAAAAATATCAAAATTAAAAACCTTCAAATTATTAATTTTCAAAATACCAAATATAAGAAACTTAAAATTTTTAATTTTAGAAACTTCAAATTTTTAGAAACTTTAAATATTTGATTTTAGAAACATCAAAATTTTATAAACTTCAATTTTTTTATTTTAAAAATATCAAATTTAAAAAACTTCAAATTATTAATTTTAAAAATACCAAATTTTAGAAACTGCAAACTTTAAATTTCAAAATTCAAATTTTAGACATTTCAAATTTCAAATAGTTTAAATTTTTTATGTTTGGGCCTTATTTCTAACTTTGAATTTCGTCTGGATCGACAAAAATTTTAAAAACCCATCAAAGTATCAAAATCTCATCAAAAAGTTTCTAGTCGTAACCCCTTAAAAATAAAAAAATCGAAAAATTTACGAAAAATTTGAGTTGTTTCTTCTGTTTTTTTCTTTGTTTCTCGGACCTCATCTCTCTCTCTCGCTCTCGTTCTCTCTCTCTTTCTCTCTCTCCTTCTCTGCGTCTCGCGTTACAAGACAATTTCAGTACGATGATGAGTACGAATTCGCGAATTTTGAGAATCAACAAGAACGATCGATGAAACGCGACAGCGTGAAAGACGAAGACGATGGAGAAGAGTCTCAGAGGCGAGGTTTCAACGAGCCGATTTCCGCCGATCGTGGGAAAAAAAGCACGAAAGAGGGGCTGAAATTCACAAGATCGGTAAACAATATGGCGACGGAATCGACGACCGAGCCGAATTCGTCGACGATCGTTAACGAGACGACAACGACGGGAAAATCGTCGTTGGATTCGAAAAAATCGGCAACGACGATCGGTAACGATGAAAAATCGGTTGAAGGATCGACCTTGATTTCATCGTCGACCGAGAGCGTTTTTTCGGCTGTGAAAAAAGTCCATAATTCAACGAACGACCAAAAAATCGGTACGACTTTACCGGACGTGACGCTTGCCGATATAGCGAGAATAAAAAATTCCAGCATAAACGAGATCCCCGGGAAATCGTCGAACAATTTGGAAAATCGGGACGAGGAAGATCGAACGAAATTACCGATCGTCGCGGAATCGACGATCGAATTGGAAGCGATCGATCTCGAGATCGGTACGACGAGCAGCGTTCCGTCGATCTCGACGATCTCCTCCTCCAGCATCGATCGGATCGACGAGAATACCGATCTTCGCGAGGACGAAGAGAACGAGGACTCGAAGATCGTTTCCGTCGTCGATCAGATTTTCGCCGCGAGCGAACAGAACGAACCGTTGCGTCAACAATTTCGTCCGAGACCGGAATACAAACCGGCGGAAAGTAAACCGGAAACGGGAAATCTCGAGGGACAATTTTTTCAAGATGTCGCCGCGAAGGATCAACAGAATCAACCGATCCTCAATCTCAGGGGAATGTGAGTAACGATTCCAATCGAAGATTCAAACGAATCTGCAATTTAGACGTTTTTATCGTTATTATTGTTGTTGCTGATTTTTTATTTACTTTTTTTCATTTTTATTAATTTTTTTTCCCACCTCTGCTCCACAATTATAAAGAATAATTATAATAATAAAGAATAAATAACAATAATAATAATATAATAATTATTACAATAAATTATAATAATAAATAATAATGAACAATAGCTGGAGACTTCAATGCGTGCACACTCAAAATTTCCTGGAACATTAAAAAACAATATTTCTCCTTCATCGTTAATTTGAATTTTTTAAAAATAGTTATTATTGTTGCTGCAGATTTGATGTCTTTTTTTAAATTATTTTTGCGGCATAATAATGGAAGCTTTTGATAAAAAAAATAACGGAAAATAGAGATTTCAATGCATGGACGTTAAAAGCATTAATTTTTATTGTTATTCTTTTTTTATAGTAATGCGTGTCCTGTTAAGGAGGAAGTCGTCGCTCCCTTTTGGGCAAACAACACTCGAGGAGAGGTCCTTGCTCTTTTAAATTTATATCCTTTTGAACAGTACGTCCATTGGGAAAAATGCGCGTGAGTTTCCTTTAAATGATATTTTTTTATCGCACTAATAATCGTAATTTTACAGTAAAAAATGACGCGACGTTTCTTGAGAGGAAAAAATTAATGGTTTTTCTTCCAGAAAAGAAACTTCGCTTTCACGGAAATATTTTATTGAATTGCATATTTTCATATCCGAAAAATATTCCAAAGAAAGCCACCAACAAAAATTTTCAGTTTTCATATGTGTATTTCCTATATTTTATATTGAATTTTTTATGTTCAACTTTGACTTATTTTTATTTGATTTTTTATTGCAAAATGTTGTTTTGAGCTTTTCTTCCTTGTAAAGGAAACTTTGTTTAAACATTTATCATATTTTTATTCAATGTCAATTTTTTTACCAATCAAGTATTAAACATAATTTGCATGATTTTTAAAAATATTCATATTGGTCAAAAAATCTATTTTATTTTATTTTTATTTTTTAAATAAAAAATGTTGCGAAGTTTCTTGAGAAGAAAAAATCAATGGTTTTTCTTCCAGAAAAGAAACTTCGCTTTCACGGAAATATTTTATTGAATTGAATATTTTCATATCCGAAAAATATTCTAAAGAAACCCAACAACAAAAATTTTCAGTTTTCACATGTTCATTTCCTATAATTTATATTAATTTATATTTTTTATGTTCAACTTCGACGCATTTTTACTTAATTTTGTAATGCATTAAATATTATTTTGATTTTTTTCCTCATAGAGGAAGCTTTATTTAAATATTTATCTTATTTTTATTCAATGTCAATTTTGTTGTCAACTAAGTATTAAACATAATTTACACGGATCATTTTCCATTAATTTTAATATTGGTTTATTATTATTATTATTATTAATAATTTATTTATTTATTTATTTATTCCAAAATAGGCACGAAAACAGGCAAATGTATTGTCGAGATGGATGCAAATGCGAGCAACAGTACAGATTGCACCGACTCTTGGCCTACGATCCTAATAACGAGTGTCGCGGTATATTCAGCGACTGGTTCAAATTTCCAAGCTGCTGCGTTTGTCGTTGTTACGGAATGCCGGTCGAATTTCGCGTTACGTCGCGATCGCCAAGAATTCAAAAACAAAAACTGCGTCTGCGACCACCGGGACGAGGCTGAAACGTCAGATATAAAAATATAACATATACATATGGGGCATTCCATACCAAGTCGACCTGAGTGTGACCCTCGACCTCGCTGATTTCGTTTATGATTTTTTATACGATTCTTTCAACTCAAAATAGCATTCAGATTTTTTTCAGATTTTTAAAACCAAATTTGAGTACGTTATGATTTTTTGAACATTTTTTTACCTCGAGGGCCGTAATTTAAAAATCTGAAATTTTTTTTATCGTTAACCAACTATTTTTGGAATTTTGTTCACTTTTTTCAAAAAATAGTTGGTTCATTTCTGCATCTATTTTTTTTACGCTTCATAAAAACCTAAAATCGAGGTGGAAGCGAAAGCCCGGACATCATGAATTTTGAGTTACAAATTCTCATTTTTGACACCGGATTTTTGAGAATTTTTTCAGATCTTTAAATTACAGTCTTCGAGGTTTTCGAAAAAAATGTTCGAAAAATCATAACGTACTCAAATTTGGTTTTAAAAATCTGAAAAAAATTCTGAATGCTATTTTGAGTTGGAAGAATCATATAAAAAATTGTAAACGAAATCAGCGAGGTCGAGGATCACACTCCGGTCCACTTGTTATGGAATGCCCCATATACATAAATATGTAATAACAATGATTTTGTGTATAAAATGCAAAAAAAAAATGTGCGATCCATCCCACAAGGCTAGTGAATCATAAAATCATTCATCACTTTGGTTCAGAAAAATATAATTAAAAAAAAAAAAAAATGATAATTTAACAAATATAGTGTACGCCATTTATCGTTTATTTAATCTCATCGTTCGAAACAACTTTATATACACATAGATAATATTTATAATAGATACAGGCACGCGTGCGAGCTCTTCTCCCACGGTTAATATTCCCTTTTTTCAACTTTGCCTCATTTTCGATTTTAATTCTTCAAATTCAATTCGATAACTCGACGAGGTTTCTCGAATAACGACGCTTTTTTTTTACCATTAATTAATGTAAAGCTGCCTGTGTGTCGCGACTTTGAAATTAAAAAAAAAAAAAAAAACAGTTGTTTTTCCACGACGAATTCTTTCGATTTTTCGAAAAAAAATTTCCCACCATTATTTGAAAAATCAAAAACTCGAAAAATTGACGACAAATGCAAAAATTCGACGCTTTAATACTTGTAACTTTTTTTTTGTTTAAATTCGTTTTTCATTTTTTGGGATTGGCTCCGTAGCTCAACAATACCTTAATTATACCGTACATTTATAAATTTCACAGAAATATATATATATTTATATGATGAAAAATAATATTACAAACGCCGTAATCGTCGTTAATCGCGTTAAACGATACATTTATGTACATAAAATGTTATTAGTAATTATCAATAGTTAATGACATTATTATTATTATTATTATTGTTGTTATTAATACACGCTCATAAACAATCATAATTATATGATCATTGATATATATGCATGTACAAAGTAACCGTGTATAAATATATAGAAGTGTATTTGTATAAATAACGGGTTAAAAAATATTTGGTATCAAAACCATTGCAGGAAGAAAAACAAAATTTCTCTAATAATGAAAAACAACAATCAATCACCGAATTACCAATTCTACGAAATTTTCCAGCATTCAATTATCTTACAGTCATCGAAAATACAATTTTTCAATAACTTTCGCCTGAACTCCACTTTTTTTCTTCCATTTCGTGTAACAAATTCACGAATTCCCACTTCGACTTTAATATCTGTACAAATACTTCTTTTTTTTTTCAATCGAAAATTATCTTGTAATTCGTGATCGGCGATGTTTGGAAAAATAAAATAAAAATAAATCATCGCTGTAACAATTGTCGTAAACGACGTTCCTCCACTTTTGCAAAATTGTTTCAAGATTATCTTCGAAATTTTTTTGGCAGTTTCGATACAATCGGATTACACAAAATTGTAGAATACTGCATCATTAAAATATTTATAGATACATTTTATTCCATCGATAAATTGATGGAAATTGTCGGACAGTCGCGAAAGTCGATATCATCGAATCAGCGAGAAGAAATTTTTTAGTGCGCGTTAATAATAATCGAATATCAAAAAAGAAGAAAAAATTGTAAAAGTAATGTATTATTCATTACTTTTAGAATGTGTAATGGAAAAAAATTTAATTACCCATTACAATGTCGTGTGTAATGGAAAACCTTTTAATGACCCATTACAATGTAGGGTGTAATGAAAAAAAAATCTATTACCCATTACAATGTAGGATGTAATGGAAAAATGTTTCATTACTCATTATAACGTAGTGTGTAATGGAAGAAAATTTCATGACCCATTATAATGTAGGGTGTAATGGAAAAATATTGCATGACCCATTACAATGTAGGGTGTAATGGAAAAAAATTTGATTACCCATTGCAATGTAATGTGTAATGGACAAAACTTTGATTGCAATTTTGGGAATGGAATAATATAGATGAATAAATTATTGCAATTTTGCATTACTTTTTAAGTGCAATCAAAGTTTTGTCCATTACATTGTAATGGGTTATGAAATTTTTTTTCATCATACACTACATTGTAATGGGTTATCGAATTTTTGTCCATTGCACACTACATTGTAAAGGGTAATGGAAATTCTTTCTATCATACACTACATTGTAATGGGTCATGAAATTTTTTTCCATTACACACTACATTGTAATGGGTCATGAAATTTTTTTCCATTGCATACTACATTGTAATGGGTCATGAAATTGTCTTTCCATTACATACTACAATGTAATGGGTAATGGATTTTTTTTCATTACACACTACATTGTAATGGGTAATGAATTTTTTTTCCATTTTTTTCCATTAGAACTCTATACAATACAAAAATGTGTATACACGTAATAACAGAGAAAATGTGAATTTGAGAAAATACAGAAAAATTCAACGACAAAAAAGCGGCTCTTGGAAGTTCCTATTTGCAGAAACTACATTTGCATTTGATTTGAGGCGATTTTTTTTTTCACAACAAAGACAAACGGATCATTGGCGAAGATCGATTATCTTCGAGGAACAACAAATCGATTCCTATCAGAACACAAAAAAGCTGCATTTTCCAACAAATCAATCAAGTTATTTTCTTTTCTATTCCTATTAATAATTTTTTTTTCTACTCTTCATTCTCAATCGTTTTCAAATAGTATCGAAAATACCCGATTTTTCTCAATTCCCTCGCAATACACCGATTCGTATAAAAAATACATTTCATTATCGTAGATTCGAGATTGAAAAGTCGAATTTTCAATCGGGATGCACATTGAACACGCTTGGAATTAAAAAAAAAAAGAAAAAATCACAGAGACGGAGCGCGCTTGATTAATAGAAAAATTTTCACACTGAGAAAAAACAATTTCGATTGTACTCTTTTTACATGGTCACAATTTTTTTTTTGTTACAAATTGCATTGAGAGAAGAAACTTTAATTCTTAAAATTCAATTCGGCGACGAAGATCGTTTGAAAAAAATGTATCTTCCGCGGATTACATTATTTTCTCTCGTTGACGAGGACGAGATATTGATATGTCATCGCTCGATCGGTTTAAAATACAATATTAGACGTTATCATTAAAAAACGTTCACGAGTTCAATCGGCCTCGTTCGTTTTGTGCCTTGATGAGCCGAAATTCGAGAGCGAATTCAACGGAATTCGCCCAGAAAATCCTCGTGAACGGCACAACTGTTTATTTTGAGCGAGCGACAAATAGTTTCATTTTCCAATATAGCAAAGTATATATAAATATATATATATATATATATATATTTATGATATAATATTGTTAGGACGGACGCCCGTCTAAATTCCTCATTTATAACACGCAAAATGATAGTCAAGAATATCAGAGGTGTATTTATCATTATTATTGCTTTATACTTGATTCAGTATTTTTTTCTCCCATATTTACGACCAGAGTTGTAAATAATGCATTATTGTATTTATTACCCATTACACTGCATAATGTAAAATGGATAAGTGTACCATTACAAGATACAAAAGTAATGTGTAATGGATGCGTGTTCCATTACAAATAAAAAAGTAATGTGTAATGGATGCACGTTCCATTACAAATTACAGTTTTGAAAAAAAATAATTTGAAGTGGAGAATATTCCATTACAAATAGAAAAATTGCCGTGCTCGTATTAGAAACTTGCACATTGCTGTCTCATTATTTTATTTCGCTCACTAAAAGTTAATCCACAATTATCACAAATGATCCATAAAGATAAAAAATAGAAACAAAAAAACAGGCAGTTCATCGTTAAATATGAAGTAGGAAAATGTACCCAACCCCAAAAATTATCCAACTTTACATTGAACTGGCTTTTACACGCCGTTACCCATAATTATAAGCAATTTAATAAAAATTACAAGTTACTGATACAAAATTTGTCGCTTTATTGAATCCCTAAATAATATGCGTGTTCTTTTTTTTTTTTACTTTATGGATCATTTGTGATAATTGTGGATGTGGATGATATTTGTAATGGAATATTCTCCACTGCAAATTACTTTTTAAAAAAATTGTAATTTGTAATGGAACACGCATCGATTGCACATTACTTTTTTTATTTGTAATGGAACACGCATCCATTACACATTACTTTTGTAATTTTTAATGGAAAACTTGTCCAATACACATTGTTTAAAGTAATGGGTAATGCATTACTTTTACATTATTATTTTCACAACTCTGTTTACGACCAACATTCGAATGGGCATTTCGTCGAATCCATCTTGAGATGGAAAAACAAAAAAAAAGCCTTCCCGTACTTTCGCCCGCAAAAGTGATGATATGTATTAATTAATATCGATTGAAATATTAATTAAAATTCCCTCTGAATAATTCGCTCGACGGACTTTCTGCAATCTTTTTCCTCGATTTTTTCCAGTCGGAGAAATTATCGTTCAACAAAATTTAACTAAACGAGACGACGAGAACGGCGAACCATAATTAACATTAAATTAATCGTTATTTACTTAAGCTTATGTATTTAGCGCTTACGATTAATCTAAGAGCCTTTTTAAAACGGATAGAGAAAAATTTCTGTATATCAATATAATATGTGGTATTTGTATATATATATGTTTAAGATTGAAAACAGTAATGTATTCGTACGGATTAATTAATCACGGCCACGAAAACGGCCGAGAGTGAAGGATCCGTTTGTTTATTTCTTTCGTTCGGCATTTAAGATGCAAAAAAAATAGATGAATACTATCGAAGACTAGTCGTGATTGCGGGATATCAAAGGCTCGCAAAAAAATCGAAAAATCGAGAATCCCGTTAAAAAAGAAAATAATGCGACGTCACAGAACTTGAAAAGTGAATCAATAATGCAAAAAGATCAGAATTTCTTTCAATCCATTTTTAAATAATTAATTTGCGCTACCATCCTTAAAAATTGATTTTGTGCCTTACAGTTATTGTCGGATTTTTCATATTTTCAAAAATTACAAAAATTCTTAAGAATTTCTTAAATTCATTAAAATACTGCTCACAATGTAATGTGTAAATTGAATTAAATAAAAATTGAATTTTTAAAAATATGAAATTGACGTCACAGATTTTTGAGGACAAAATTTCTACACTTCGGACATTCGACGTTTCTCTCGAGTCTCTGATACAAAATAATCGCGTGATTTTTCACCTCGGTCGAGGTTTTCTCGAATCTCGAAAATCCGTGAGATCGTTGAATCCTGATTGTCGAATCATTACATTGATATTCTCGAGAAACTTAGATATTACATAGCTCGTTACACCGATCCCGTTTCTCAGTTACGCGCAATTTACATGTATCACCGTCAACGCTTCGATGATTAATTATGGTGACGATGCAGTTTGAGGACTTTTTCGAATTTTCGTAATTACATAATTTGTAATTACACCAGTAATTTTCGTAATTACACCAGCATTAATATTCAATCGCGAAAGCTCACAAATTTTCTGCCCTTTGTTTTTTTTCTCAAAAACCACATTAATTTTTTTTTTCAATTTTCCCAATACATTTTTTCCAATATTCACAAATGTAATCAAAGGTCACTTTTCCAGAGGACATTCTTCCATCGCAAACTGCACAATCGCCTTAATTATGAACAATCTTCTCGCAAGATTAATCGATGATTAAAAAAGGAAACAATCTCGAATGGTCTTTACAACTTTCTGTTTCCTTGCTTTTTTTTTAGCAATTATCAACAACGATAGTCACCCGTTAATTACAAGATGGTCATAATTGGACTCCGTCGAATAGTGCTTAATGCTCAATATCAAAAGTGCATTATTTTTTCAAATATATATATATTATGTAATATTAGGGTGATTTTTTTTTACTTATTTTTTTTCTTCCAATCCCCAACCGAAATTTTGTTGTATACGTCTGAAAGAAAATTCCCTGAAAGTTACAGCCCTTAATATTAATATTAAGTACTTTCCCTTCGTGTAATAAGTTTTTCCATCTAAAATACACGCGAATGAAAAACTTTTTTCGTCAAAATTTTACCACTCCGCGGTTTTTTATGCTATCGCATTGATTTTGGTCGCAATTTATACAGAATTGAACGATCTTTGAAAGTGTCCTGAACAACGTAAGTGTAACTTACACTGGTGCGATGCTGCGGGTCCCTAAAGTTGATTTTTATCCAAAATTCTCGATTTTTTGCTGTTATCTCCGAAATAATTCACTTAACCGAAAAATCGTGAAGAGAAATTTTGTTGGAAATTTAATTTCCTACAAAAAAGGTCTTTTAGACCTAATTGCTGAAATTAATACTTCTTGAGATATTGAACCTTAACTTATTTATGGTATAAAATTTGTAGTTTATCGAACCAAAAGTTTTAAATTGTTGATATTCCATATCATATCACCATGTCATATATCACATCAACGGTATGATATGAAATATCAACAATTTGAAACTTTTGGTTGGATAATCCATAAAAATGTTCATATCACAAATAAGTTAAGGTTCAATATCTCAAGAAATATTAATTTTAGCAATTAGGTCCAGAGGACCTTTTTTGTAGGAAATTAAATTTCCAGAAAAATTTTCCTTTACATTTTTTCGGTAAAGTTAATCATTTCGGAGATTACAGCGAAAAAACGAGAATTCTGAGTAAAAATCAACTTTAGGGACCCGCAGCATCTCACCAGTGTAAGTTACACTTACACTGTTCAGGACACTTTCAAAGATCGTTCAATTCTGCATAAATTGCGACCAAAATCAATGCGATAGCATAAAAAACCGCGCAGTGGTAAAATTTTGAAGAAAAAAGTTTTTGATTTACGTGTATTTTAGATGGGAAAACTTATCACGCGAAGGAAAAGTACTTAATATTAATATTAAGGGCTGTAACTTTCAGGGAATTTTCTTTCAGACATATGCAACAAAATTTCGGGTGGGGAGTGAAAGAAATAAAAAAGGTCGAAAAAAATCGCCCTAATGTAATCTACATCCGCATAATTAACAGATACTTTAACATATACCTGTATATATATATATATATATGCGTTCACTTTTTCAATAATATATAATATGCATTGCCAAAAATACGTGCATGTATGGATGTCGTGTGATTAGTTATGTTTATTGCAATGATTTATCATTAAAAGAGGATTTCCAAATGAGAAAAAATTTATGAGCAGAAAATATACTTCTACGTGTACAAAAGTGAAATATGAAATACTTTCGTACACGGAAATATATTTTCGTCGAATAGATTTTTTCTGCATTGGAAATTTGTTAAGGTGATATGTAGAAGCATTATATATTTATCACAGCGATGTGATTGAGAATATTATCGGAATCACGTTATTAAAAAAAAAAAATTCACTTCGAACCACGGCTTGTCTCAATATTTTTTTTTTACTTATTCATTCTTGAGCCACTCACACACACTCACACAGACTCCAGCGAGCGAGAATGCTGATTAATACAATTATATATCACGTTTTTCGCAATCCTCGGTTAAATCTCGCCAGACTGCTCGATTTACAAATAATCGATTTTTCATGCTCACCATCATTTCTTCATTCATAAATCTACGTTTCGATCGATTAAAAAAAAAACCATCGTTAATATTCCTTTAATTTTTGGTCTCGTTTCTTATCAACTTACGCCTAAATATTGTCTCCGATCAGAAAACAAAAGAAAAAACGAAAAACTTAATTTTCAACGGGGTGGAAAGTATACGAGAGAGTAATTGAATTGAAAAAATATGTATCAAAGTTATTAACGCAATCAACGCGCTGAGCGAACAATTTCCGAATTACTTTTTTCAATTATAACGAGAGAAGCGAGTTTGCAAATTATAGGAAATTTCCTCGATGGCATTTTTTATCGAGATTTCCGCTAAAATTACAGAAATTTTTGGAAATTGGAAATTTTGAAATTTTTTACTTTACAGAAATTTTTGGGCCTCGTGTCTCTCGGTGCAAAAAATGGAAAAAAAATTCCAATTGAAAAATCCTCGTTGATCATTCTTGCGATGAGAAAAGTATCGTCATTTTTTACTTTCTTCTTGCATTTGAATCGTTAAGCTCGTTTGGAAGAACGCACGAATAAAAATTCGTGAATCTACGACAAGCACGAACAAAATTTGTACGCCTCGTTTGTCACATTATAGGTATTTACAGTTGCATTTTTGTATGTTTTTTTTTGTTGTTTTCTAATATCAGGAATCGTTTGCGATGAATTTTCGTTATTTCTCGCCTAACTAAATAAAAGTCCTAAGTTTATCAATTCCGACCGTTATCTCGAAGGAACAGAGGCGTCGAAAATTTTTCATTCCCCCTCTCTTTTTGTTTCCCTATCTTCCACTACTTTTCATTTTTTTTTTCCACCAGCGTGACGATTGAAAGACGATCTTGAGGCGGGCCCCGCTTTTACGACAACGACACTTCTCAGGTCTTTTTTCTTCTCTCCAATTCATTCAACGCGGGGTTGCGAAATTTGTAATGTAATAGTAATGTATTATTCATTACTTTTAGAATGTGTAATGGAAAAAAATTCCATTACCTATTACAGTGTAGTGTGTAGTGGAAAAAATTTCCATTGCCCATTACAATGTAGTGTATAATGGAAAACAAATTGCATTACCCATTACAATGTCGTGTGTAATGGAAAACATTTTAATGACCCATTACAATGTAGGGTATAATGGAAAAAAAATCCATTATCCCTTACAATGTAGTGTGTAATTGTAAAAAAATTCATTACCCATTACAATGTAGTGTAATGGAAAAAATTGCCATTACTCATTACAATGTAGTGTGTAATGGAAAAAGTTTCCATTACTCATTACAATGTAGTGTGTAATGAAAACAATGCATTACCCATTACAATGTAGTGTGTAATGGAAGAAAATGTCATGACCCATTACAATGTAGGGTGTAATAGAAAAGATTTTCATTACCCATTGCAATGTAATGTGTAATGGACAAAACTTTGATTGCAATTTTGGGAATGGAAAAATATAGATGAATAAATTATTGCAATTTTGCATTACTTTTTAATTGCAATCAAAGTTTTGTCCATTACGCATTACACTGCAATGAATAATGGAATTTTTTCTATTACACACTACATTGTAATGGGTCATGCAATTTTTTTTCCATTACATACTACAATGTAATGGGTGATGGATTTTTTTTTCATTACGCACTACATTGTAATGGGTAATGAAATTTTTTTTCCATTACACACTACATTGTAATGGGTAATGAATTTTTTTTCCATTACACACTACATTGTAATGGGTAATGAAAATGGCAATGCATTACAAAAATGCATTACAAAAATGCATTACAAAAATGCATTACTTGCAACCCTGATTCAACGTCCACGAGATTGGCGAGGACGACGTTAAATAAAAATTGAGTCCATTCGCCATTTCCTTCAATTCCAGTTCGAGCGAGGAAAAAAATGCGACGATAAAGCGCGCTTTCTTTTCACTTCCGGTTGGCATCTTCTTGCACAACGTAGAATGTTTTTGAATTCACGATTCTCATCTCCGGAATGAGTAAAAAAAAAACGAACGGAACGAAAAGAAATAACTCGCGAATTAAACATTCGAGAGGGATTGAACGAAAACCGAAGAAAACAAACTAAAAATCACAGTTTAAATCGCGTAACGATGCGAGAGATTTTCTTCTTCGGTCGTGATTCGCTTGTTCTCAAATCGTTGCGAAAAGAAAGAGACCATGAAAGACAAGTCCAACGATTGAAAATTGTAAGAGAAATAAAAATCGTTTTTGCAATCATGAAGTATGATACTCTTCGACGTAAGGGCCCCCCCGGGTGGAAATTTAGATCGATTTCCACTGCGGCTTGTGGGGACCCCCCCTTTGATGTCAGGGTGGCCCTCGAGGCACCCATAGCACCTTGCTCTGTTCCTTGTCAACGGCTTTCTTGACTTCCTCGCAGATGTCACCGACATTCGCTCCGGCCGCTATCACAGCTGTTGGAAAATTAATTTTTATTATCAATTCATTCATCATTTGAATCGAGGATTGTATCGAATAGTGGGAAAAAAAGTCGACGACTTTTTCTTGACGAAATTATGAATTTTTCGTTAGTAAAATTAGATTCTACAATACCTGTAACAAATTAGGATAATTTTGAAAATCATTAAAATTATGCTGGGGTCATTCCATGTCAAATCGACCAAAAGTTGGATCGACCCCTTTCAATTTCGATGAAATTTGGTCAGAAATTTTCGTTTTTGATAAAACGAAGTTCTGCTGAAGGAAAAAAATTAAAAAAAAAATTTCCGACAGTTATGCACGATTCAAAATCCACAATTTTTCAAATCTTTCAAGTTTATTTTTTTAAAATCTCGAAAACTATTATAGTTACGAAAAATCGTTCTGAATTGGTCTTAAAGAATATACTTGAGGCTGGGAAAAAAAAATATTGCGAAATTTTTTTTTTTAAATGATGAATTCGGAGAATTTTGAATTTTCAAGAATTGTGAAAATCCGAGCTTTTTCTTCCATTTTTTAAAAATATAATACCTTGTAGTGATCTTAAAAGATCCTGAAATTTTCAGGATGGTGTTTTTTTGTTTCAAAAATATACATTTTTTAATTTTGGTAAAAACAATTTTTTTTTCAACAAAATACTGTTACTTCTACTTTTTTTACTGCTCGAAATTACAAAACTACATGAGTGCTTAACTTTACTTAACTAAATGAGTGCTCAACTTCACTTAACTGAGAGGTAAAAAAAAATTTTTTTTTACCAAAATTCAAAAATTTATATTTTTTAAACAAAAAAAATAACATCCTGAAAATTTCGGGATTTTTTAAGATCAGTGCTGGCCATTAATACCTGCAAATATTTTAAAAAATCTTTAAAAGAACGTTCCCAAGATTCTAAGAATCTTTCCAAGATTCTGAGATTCTTTTCGAGATTCTCTTCAAGATTCTTTTCAAGATTCTCTTCAAGATTCTTTCAAAGATTTGCAGGCATTAATGGCCAACATGGTACAAGGGATTATAAAAAAAAATTAACCAAAAATTTAATGTTGATCGCGGATTTACACGATTAAAAAAAAATCATATTATTGAAAAAACAAAAAACACCGTTCTGAAAATTTCAGGATCTTTTAAGATCAGTACAAGGTATTATATTAAAAAAAAATTGAAACAAAAATTTAATACTCAACTAGGAGTTTTTACGATTTTTGAAAATTCATCATTTTTCAAAATTTTTTTTCGGAATATTTTTTTTTTCGTAGCCACAAGTATACTCTTCAAGACGAAAGCAGAACGATTTTTTCGTAAATATACTAATTTTCTAGATATTGAAAAAATAAACTTGAAAGATTTGAAAAATTGTGAAATTTTGAATCTTGCATAACTTTCAAAAACAAAATCCAATTTTTTACCTTTGGTAGAACTTCGTTTTATTAAAAACGAAAACTTCTGACCAAATTTCATCGAAATTGAAAGTGGTCGATTCCAACTCTTGGTCGATTTGACATGGAACGACCGATTGACAAAGTAAAAGCATAATTTACCGGAAATAAAGTGTCTGTACTCGGCCTCGAGTTTCAGCGCCTGTTCGTACATTTCCTTGGCCGCTTTCGCGCTAACTTTGTCACTCGGATATCTCGAATCCTTGACCTCCTTTATCTGCTTGGTGCTCTTGAATTTGATGAGCAAAACGATCGGATATATCTGATGACGATGAAGACGTTCCAACGACGCTATCGATATGTCCAAAATGCAGTGTGAATTTTTCGCGCATATATCCTTGACCGCTTGTACGGTCGTGCACTCGAAGTAGCTGCCTTTTTTACGATAATCCACGTAGAGAGAATCGCGCAAACCTTGCTCGAGGGTTGCCTGCGAGCAATGCATCGCCTCGGGCAAGCAACGCGTAAATTGACCCGAAAATTCCTGGAGCAGTTTCGTCGCGACGCACTCGTTGAGTGGACCGATAATCAAAATCGGCCTGAGTGTTGGATCTGACCAGAAAAAAAAACAATTAAATTAGCCACAAGAAAAAAAATGCTCCTTGACCTTGAACTTGACCTTGAAATGAGAATAAAGCCTTACAGTCTAATTTTTCGACGCGTTGATAACTCGCTGGTAAATTTTCCTCATTCAGAGTTCCACTGTCGCTGTACCATCCAAGATTAACGCCCGTAACGTGCGAAAGCTCCTTGCTGTCACGACTCGACGAGCGTTGATGCTTTTTACGCCGGAAGAAGCTTCTTCGTGCGCTCGTCGTTGCTCGCCTTCCGGTATCACCGTCCAATTCGCCGAGGGATCGTCGCAGCAATAGTTCTTCCTCGATTCTGCAATGACAAATTTCAATTAGAGTTCTTTTTTTCGGAAAAAACATCCATGAGAGTGACTCAGATACAGGGTTGCAAATAATGCATTACTTTTTTTAATGCATTTACATTTTCAATAATCATTAACTCTTATTGATTAATTGAAATAATTTTCATTAACCATTGAATGTTAACGGTTAATGAAAATAATTTCCATTAACCATTACATGTTAATGATTAATGAGAGTTATTTCGATTAACCATTAAATGTTAATGGTTAATGGAAATGATTTCCATTAATATATAGGAGTTAATATTTAATGAAAATGATCTCCATTAACCATTTAATGTTAATAATTAATAAAAATAATTATTACATGTTAATGGTTAATGGGAGTTATTTCGATTAACCATTAAATGTTAATGGTTCACGGAAATTATTTCCATTAACCATTAAATGTTAATGGTTATTGGGAGTTATTTCGATGAACCATT
The DNA here is from genome assembly GCA_946863875.1 of Alloplasta piceator. Classification (NCBI taxonomy): domain Eukaryota; kingdom Metazoa; phylum Arthropoda; class Insecta; order Hymenoptera; family Ichneumonidae; genus Alloplasta; species Alloplasta piceator. Next base: position 38,828,880 of record OX333078.1, on the reverse strand, counting down.
AAATGTGAATGGTTCATGGAAATTATTTCCATTAATCATTAAATGTTAATGGCTAATGCAAATTACTTCCATTAATATAAAAGAGTTAATGTTTAATGAAAATTATCTCCATTAACCATTTAATGTTGATAGTTAATAAAAATAATTTCCATTAACCATTTCATTGCATTCCGTTCATGGAAATTATTTCCATTAACCATTAAATGTTGATGGTTAATGGAAGTTATTTCCATTAATCATTAAATGTTAATGGTTAATTGAAATTATTTCCATTAACCATTTAATGTTAATAGTTAATGAAAATAATTTCCATTAACCATTAATATATAAGAGTTAATGTTTAATGAAAATTAGCTCCATTAACCATTACTTGTCGATAGTTAATGAAAATAATTCCCATTAATCATTTAATGTTAGTGGCTAATGGAAATTATTTTCATTGACTTCATTAACTCTTATTGGTAATTGAAAATAACTTCCATTAACCATTAACATTTATTGATTAATTGAAATTATTTCCATTAACCATTTAATGTTATTGAATAGTGGAAATTATTTCCATTAATCATTAACATTTAGTGGTTAATGGAAATCATTTCCATTAGCCATTAAATTTTGTTGGTTAATGGAAATTATCTCCATTAGTCATTTAATTTTAATGGTTGATAAAAATAATTTCCATTAACCGTTAAATGCTAATGGTTGATGGTTAATAAAAATAGTTTCCCTTAACCATTAAATGTTAATGGTTAATGAAATTAATTTCCATTAGCCATTAAAAACGTAATGCTTAATGCATTACTTTTTCATTAAAAATTTCGCAATCCCGCTCAGATATTATTTTTAGATTACAAATCCGTTGAGTCAATTCGCTGTTAACATTTTCGCTAATAAGCATAATTCTCAGAATATTTGACAAGGCTTTTCGCCAGCTCACTTGAATTTGCTCGGTATAATGCCGCACTGTTGTCTCCTTCCGGATTGATCGACGAGCCAGGCTCTCCAATGTCCGGGTGTACCATTGAACATGGTATTGTCAACGTACAAAACGTCGTCCTTGTTGAATCTCAACTGGAGACTATCACCGACCTCGCCAACGCGGTCGAACATCGCCTTGACGTAAAAACTATCGCCCGGTTTGTCCTTGACCTCGTTGTATCTCTCGGGCATAAATTGCGCCACGAGGGTGACTTTGTCAGCTGGTCGAGCCAATTCAAGGGCAGCCTGTTCGGCGGTTGCTTGTCTGAGATCAACGCCATTGTACTCCAATATCCTGTCGCCGGTTCTCAATCCAGCGTCCTCGGCGAGACAACCAGGTTGGACCGAGTGAACGAAAATTCCAACGCCGTTACCGCCCACCAAGGAAATTCCAAGATTCGAGCATTTTCGCGTCTCAATGAACAAATAACGAGGATCCATCGTCGCCGGACTCTTCTGACTCTGTTCCTCCTGGGTCGGACTTCGCATCGTTGCGTTTTGCCTCTGCAGCGTCGTTATCGCCTGATTTATCTGTCCTCGAGTCAATGTATTGCCCGCACCTCGGAGACCGTCCAAGGTCACGGAATTTCGCATGTTCTCCAACGTCGCGGAATTTCGCAATTCCGGCTTTCGTATGTTTATATCCAGACTCGCGGAATTACGGATTTCGCGCTCGCGTTCCTGCGTACTTCGAACTTCCATCGACGCCGATGAACGCACTTCGCGCTCGCCGCGCATCACCGTCAAGGTCGTCGTCGTCGTTGTCGTTTGATCGCGCTCCGGCTCCGCGCTGTCGTGAACCTCGAGGGTCGTTTTACGAGGTGCTTCCGGACTGTTGCACGGGGTCGGTGATCCACTTCGACTTCCGGCTTCCTCACCACCCGCTTCCGACGAACTCGATGATCCTGAACCCTCGAGCTCGTTGTACTCTGTCGGGCAAAAGTGACAACATTTTCCTGTATTTTATTCCAATTTAATATCAATGACCTTGACGATCAATTGGTTAGTCGTTTAATCCTGCAGCTTGATTTTTAAAGAAAGAGTTAGTCACCGTTAGTCGTCATGCATAAATTTGTTATATTTCCGTAAGATCTTCTTGACCTATAAATGTAATATTTCTGAACTGTATCAAAAAAGGGCCTTATTTTAATATTGCGGAAAAAAATTTCTCATGAAGGTTAAGGAATGGAAATTTTTTTTACATGGATTTTCCAATTATAATATTGATAAATAGTCTTTGTGTGATTTGAGTACCCAAAAACTGCAATCTAGATATTTGGAATAAATATAAATGGGAAAATTGAACCAAAAATTCAATACTGAACTTGGATTTTAACGATTTTTGAAAATTCAAAATTCTCCAAATTCATCATTTTTCAAAATTTTCAGACGAATTCAGAACGATCTATCGTAACTATAATAGTTTTCGAGATATTTAAAAAATAAACTTGAAAGCTTAGAAAAATTGTGAAATTTTGAATTTTGCATAACTTTCGAGAAAAAAAAATTAAATCTTTTTCCTTTGGTAGAACTTCGTTTTATTGAAAACAAAAACTTCTGACCAAATTTCATCGAAATCGAAAGGGGTCATTGCATGGAATGACCCATATATTTAATAAAATAATAATAACCCGATCCTTCAATAATCCGTTATGTCTCAAAAAAATTCTCAACTAATTTTCTATTCCACTGAGCCGTTCTCAAAAAACTCTGTTAAAAATATATTAAACTTCAGTATTGAAAAATATTATTAATCCCAATCCTCCTTTCAAACAGCCACAAACGTGCAACATTCAAAGTAAGAAATATCGTTAGTGAGTCCCTTTCCACCGAATCGATAATTTTTTTAATCCTCTCCCCGGTCTCGGGATACTCACTGTCGGGACTGTACTGGACGAGCATGGTAATGGAATTACCACACTGTCGTAGAACATTAGCAGCGAGTTTGTAAGTCGCGCTTCGCATATTGATGCCGCAAACTTCGAGCAATTGATCGCCAATTTGTAGGCCAACCTGAGAGGCAAGACTGTGTTCACTGACAGTGGAGACGAAAACGCCACCGCTGTCGAGACAGGAAATCTGTATTCCGAGTGGTTCGACGGATTTGTCAATGTGAACCCTCCTCAATTCACCAGGTGCGGGTCTCGGTTGGGTGTAACAATAATCCGGCATACTCGAGCGTTTGTTATTTCCACTGCCACGAACGGTTCCGCCTCCGCTGCTGCTGCCACCGCCGCCGGTTCCGGGACTGAGAACCTCCACGTGAAAGGTCGGCATTGGACTGCCGCGCTCGGACGTTCGCTCGATACTTCCGGTCGATAATTTACCGACGCTGCTTTTCGAAGTAACACTCGGATTGCTCGGAATGCGAAACCGTTGATTCTCCTTCTTCCGTGGAAACGTTCCACCCTCGTAACCGTGAGTATAAGCCGGTGTCTCGTAGGCAACGCCAACCGGATGTCCACGGGATTTATTATGATAGTGCAGATCTACCGAGGGTGTGTGCAAATGAGCGAAACCCGTCGTCTGACCAACGGGATTGTAAGGTGGCTCGAAACAGTAGGATCGAGCATCGGGCAATCCGATGGATTCGCCCGATTGTGCCGAAGGTAAGGACGAAGGTGACGGATAGCGCGAGGGTAAGGAATTTTGCTGATGCGGATGTGGCTGGTTGTGCGCGTATGGGGGAAATGAAAAATTACCGGCCAATTGTTGACGCGGTCCGGTTGAACCGGTTGCCGTCGAAGACGAGGTCGTCGCCGACGAGGCTATCAAGGACGAGGATGTGCCGCCCATCGCGTAGAGCTGCGAATGGGCGCGATTGTGCTGCATCGCCTCGAGTTGGGCCTCATTTCCGGCCGAACCGTACTTGTGAACGCGTCTTTTGGCCTGATGCTCCGTGTCACGAGCGACCGTACCCGATTTTGCGCCATAATCGAGGTTCGTCTCGTTCGGCGCGATCGCCGATCCGTGACGACGCTCCTCGAAGTCCGACGACGATTTTTTCTCCAATGGAATTTCCTTAAATTGCAGAGCAGGCGTGAATGATTTATTGCCAAATAATTGTCCGGATTTTGTGAAATTCAAGGGTGGTGTTTCTACCGCTTTGTAAACCGTATGACGATTGCTCACGTTTGTAAATGTCGCCAATGGTATCGGATTCGATATTCTGTTGTAATTGTAACTCTCGTATTTGGGTGGATTGTTCAGAAGAACGCTGAGCGGTAAACGCTCCTTTGTTTTGCGCGGATGCAAAATCGTGCCTGTGCCGTTTTGTATCAATGGCACGCCTCGAGCTTTTGGCCATGTCCCACCGTTTTTCTCGATCTTCTCCGTACCGCGTCTCTTGCTTCTCTTCAGTACACCGTTGTTTGGTTTCTTGTAACTGTCGATTACAGAATCCAATTCCGCAAGTGCATCCTGCTCTTGCTTCTTCTTCTCGTCCCGGTCTTTGCTGTGTCTGCGTCCTCTCATCATGTCCATTTTACCCCGTATATCGTCCCAGGCTTTTATTATTCCGCTGGGTTTGTCGCTCGATACGGATTTTGATACCTTGTAGACACTCCGATCACCGATGTTCGATCCTATGTAACAACGACGCTCGTAATCGTCCGACGTTGTCTTCAGCATCAGCCTCTGTTGTTCCGTTTGCGAACAGCTGTTTATCGTTTTTTGCTTCTCATCGGTGAAACTCGTGTCCAAAGGTTCGTTACTCGCGGAATCCGGAAGGGCGATTCCCTTCAGAGTCGTTATCGTCAGGACATCGGCACTGGCGTCGTTCAATATCGACATTGCCTCGTGCGATGAATTCACCGAGTCCATTGGTTTGCTGTTTATCTGAAATGCGCATTTTTTTCTTTCAATTTTGTATTTTCGCATCGGAAAAAAATTCATTACCCATTCCAATATAGTGTGCAATGAAAAAAAAATGTCATGACCCATTACAATGTAGTGTGTAATGGAAAAAAATTTCATGACCCATTACAATGTAGTATGCAAAGGAAAAAAAATTCCTGACCCATTACAATGTAGTGTGTAATGAAAGAAAATTCCATTACCCATTGCAATGTAATGTGTAAGGGACAAAACTTTGATTGCAATTTTGGGAATGGAAAAATATAGATGAATAAATTATTGCAATTTTGCATTACATTTTAATGACTTAGGTACCTTGAATTCTAAAAAGCATCTACATATATGCATACAAAAAGTTGAACGTTGAACTGCACTTCTAAATATACTTTTTTCAGCGTTTGCTTCTACGCGGCATCTACGCGAATAATAAAAGAATTTCGTTTCATAGAAACAATTTTTTCTCGAATTTTCCTGAATCTAATATTCGTAATTTTACAGCTATATAGAACAGGAAAAAATTCGAAAAGAGTCACATGAGGTGTTTAGATTTTTAAAAAATTTCAAATCTCCACCAATAAGAATAAAACAGAGCTGGGCAGTACTTGCAGGTACTCGGTACTTGCGAAGTACTTGAAGCCCAGTATGTGAAGTACGAAGTACTTCAAAAGTATTTCAAGTATTGTACTTGCATTTTCAAGTACTTTACCTGTACTTCAAAATTTCAAATACTTTTCTGTACTTGAAGTACTTTTTTCGAGTACAAGTATCAAGTACTTCAGAATGTGTCTTGCTGATGGTTGCATGTGTAAAGCCTTTGAATATGGGTCATTCCATGTCAAATCGACCAATAGTTGGAATCGACCCCTTTCAGTTTCGATGAAATTTGGTCAGAAGTTTTATTTTATCATAAAACGAAGTTCTAACAGAGTAAAAAAATTATATATTTTTTTTTCAAAAATTTAAAATTCCACGATTTTTTCAAGTTTATTTTTTTAAATATTTCGAAAACCATTATAGTTACGAAAAAATCGTTCTGGGTTCATCTGAAAGAGTATACTTGGGGCTACGAAAAAAAAAATATTCCGAAATTTTTTTTTGAAAAATGATGCATTTGGGGAATTTTGATTTTTCAAAAAGCGTGAAAATCCAAGTTCAGTATTAAGTTTTTTTTATAGAACACTTTGTACCGATCTTAAAAGATCCTAAACTTTTCAGAAAGGTGTGTTTTTTTATTTTAAAAATATAAATTTTTAAATTTTGCCCAAATTTTTTTTTTCAACACTAAGTTAAGCAAAGTTGATCAATCATGTAATTTTTATTGCTCAAAGCTACAAAATTAAATGATTGCTCAACTTAAAAAAATGCATATTTTTGAAACAAAAAAAACACCTATCTGAAAATTTCAGGATCTTTTAAGATCAGTACAAGGTATTTCATTTAAAAAATTGAACCAAAAATTTAATGTTGATTGTGGATTTTCATGATTTTCAAAAATTCTCCAAATTCATCATTATTCAAAAATTTTTTTCGGAATATTTTTTTTCGTAGCCTCAAGTATACCTTTAAAACGAAACTTGAACGATTTTTTCATAACTATATTAGTTTTTGAGATATTTAAAAAATAAATTTGAAAAATTGATAAAATGGTAAAATATCAATTTTTGCATAACTTTCGAAAATTTTTTTTTTTTATTTTTGTCCTTCGGAAGAACTTCGTTTAATCGTTAATGAAAATAATTTCCATTAACTATTAAATTTTAATGGTTAATGAAAGTAATTTTAATGGTTAATGAAAATTATTTCCAATAACCATTAAACGTTAATGGTTAATGAAAATGCAAATGCATTAAAAAAAGTAATGGATTATTTGCAACCCTGGTGAGTACCAGAATTTACGAGATGTAGCCGAAAACTTGAAAAGTACTTGATACTCGGTACTTGATTTTTCAAGTACTTTAAAGGTCAAGTACTTCAAGTACCTACGATACTTTGCAATTGATACTTCAAGTACTTTTCCAGTACTTTGCCCAACTCTGACATAAAAACACTAATTTACATAATTTTACAAGAATCATGCCGAAATTTTTCACAAAAATGCACTAATTGTTAAGTTGGTAAAAAAATGTGTGAATAGCAAAAATCGCGAAAGAATATTTTGAATCAAGAGAAAATAGTGATCTCGTCTAATAGAGCTTACATTTAGAACTCGATCCCCGACAGCCAAATTTCCATCCTTCGCGGCGAGGCTGCCGGGTGAAATTTTGGAGATGTAAATGCCAAGCTCGAGAGCGATACCGTGTGGAACCGATCCAACCGGAAGTTGGGTCGTGCGAAGAGATCTTCTGGTGGATCGACGTCGTCGAATGGTCAGAGTCGCAGGTCCAGCGGTGCAGGATCTCAGAGTCTCGAGTATCATTCTCGTGGAGACGGACGTGCAATCGACGTTGTTGACGCGCATGATACAATCGTTGACGCGCAATTTTCCGTCGATGGCGCTACCCTGGCTGACCTGAGCGACGTAGACGCCGGCGTCGTTCGGATAATGCGGATCCTCGCGTCCGCCGACCAAAACGAGGCCAAGGTCACGCTCGGCTTCCTGACTGAAGCGACTGATATCCAGGTGTATGGCGAGGACGTCCCACTCCGAGACCTCGTCGTCAGGGTGCGGATGACCGTACTGACTCGTTCTCAGCGGATGATCCCCGGATTCGATCTGCTCGCGCAGATCTTTGAGTTCCTTGGACGCCTCGTTTCGCTGCTTTTTGATGTCGTCCGAATCGCGAAGTGCTCCGGCGAGTTCGGATACGGCGCGATCACGCTCTTTTCTCAATCTGTCGCACAAAGTGCGCAAACTCTCGCGCTCGAGGACGATCTGATCGCGCTCGGAGAAGGCCCAATCGCGTCGACGCTTTGATACCTCCGCCTCTTGAACGGCTTCCTCGAGTTCCGCCTGGAGAGTATCAACGGTTTTGCGCAATTTGTCCAGCTCGACATTCGCCTGATCGAGATTATCCATTCGTTCCTTCTCGCGTATCGCGTATTCCCGCGTATTCGTCTCGCGTTCCGCCTCTTTGCTCGAATTGTAACGCTCGCGATTGTAGGAATGCAGCTCCAAACGATTCTTGTAATCGCGACTCGTCGCTTCCGAAAAATCGCCGAATTTCTTGCGCAAATCGTTGCCCAACTTAATGGCGTCGTCGCGATCACGAAGAGCCGACGATATCTCACGGCGCAGAGTCTCCATCTGATAAGAAAGCGACTTTTTCTGTGAATTGACGAAGGACAAAAATTCTAGAAAAATATCGTCGAATTGTCTTTGCTTCCGCAGAGCTTGTTTGTTTTCGTGAATTCGTTTTTTTTTATCTCAGCCTTTTCATGCCAGATTACGAATTTTAATTTTCTTGCAGGATTGATGAATGTGTGATAAAATTTTTAGAAAGAACGATCGAACAGTTTGAAGCAGGGTTGCAAGTAATGCATTACTTTTTGTAATGCATTGCCATTTTCATTACCCATTACAATGTAGTGTGTAATGGAAAAAATCTACATTACTCATGACAATGTAGTTGGTAATGAAAAAAAAAAACATTACCCATTACAATGTAGTGTGTAATGGAAAAAAATTTTATTACCTATTACAATGCAGTGTGTAATGGAAAAAAAATTCATTACCCATTACAATGTAATGTGTAATGGAACAAAAATTCATTATCCATTACAATGGAGTGTGTAATGGAAAAAAATGCATTACCATTACAATGAAGTGTGTAATAAAAAAAAAATTTCGTGACCCATTACAATGTAGTATGTAATAGAAAAAAATTTTATGACCCATTACAATGTAGCGTGTAAGAGAAAAAATATCCATTACCCATTGCAATGTAATGTGTAATGGAAAACAAAATTTGATTACTCATTACAATGTAGTGTGTAATGGAAAAAAAATTCATCACCCATTACAATGTAGTGTGTAATGGAAAAAAAATTCTTTACCCATTACAATGTAGTGTGTAATGGAAAAAAATGCAGTACCCATTACAATGAAGTGTATAATGGAAAAAAAATTTCATGACCCATTACAATGTAGTATGTACAGGAAAAAAATTTCATGACCCATTACAATGTAGTGTGTAATAGAAAAAATATCCATTACCCATTGAAATGTAATGTGTAATGGACAAAACTTTGATTGGAATTTTGGGAATGGAAAAATATAGATGAATAAGTTATTGCAATTTTGCATTACATTTTAATGACTTAGGTAACTTAAATTCGAAAAAGCATCTATATGCATACAAAAAGTTGAACGTTGAACTGCACTTCTATACTTTTTTTTCAGCGTTTGCTTTGCCCAATATCCTTTACTCAAAGTGATTTTCTGTGAGCCTATTGAATTTAGGAGCGTTCATCGTCGTTGCGTAGCTGAAAAGCCGTTCCACTGGGGCAGACGATGGCAGTGACGATAATGTATCATAGTTCAACTTTTTTAATGCATATAGATGCTTTTTAGAATTTAAGGTACCTAAGTCATTAAAATGTAATGCAAAATTGCAATAATTTATTCATCTATATTTTTCCATTCGCAAAATTGCAATGAAAGTTTTGTCCATTACACATTACATTGCAATGGGTAATGGAATTTTTTTCATTACACACTACATTGTAATTGGTTATGAAATTTTCTTCCATTACATACTACATTATAATGAGTAATGACAAATTTTTCCATTACACACTACACTGTAATGGGTAATGAAAATGTTTTCCATTACACACTACATTGTAATGGGTAATGGATTTTTTTCCTTAGACACTACACTGTAATCGATAATGTAAATTTTATCCATTACACATTCTAAAAGTAATGAATAATGCATTACTTTTACATTACAAATTTCGCTACTCTGGTTCGAAGTTTGTTTCATCCTCAAAAACAGCTCCATCGCTTTTTACGCTTCTTAATCAGTATAAATAATTAATGAGCATGAATATAATGATGTCTGGGTTCGCCGAACATTTCGCGGAGGCCCTATTTTGTTGCGACAAAAAAAAGTATGCAAATTTTCACGAAAACAAAGCTTTCTCCATGGCAGAGCAAAAAAGAATCTTGCAAATAAAAATTCAAACATCCTCATCCTTTTTTTCTATCGACCGAATCTTCCACAAGTCGAAAATTTTTCGCTCATAGACGCTCTTGGAGGAAAAAAAGTATGAGGCGCGTATTTTAATTTGCAGTGTTTTGTTTTTTTGTTCTTGATGAATTTACCTCATCAAGATAATGTTTGTTCTGGGTCTCGAGATGGGTAATTTTTGCGAACGCCTGAGTCAGATCGTCGCCTAGTTTCTCCATTTCCTTGTGAACGGTGTCGCGTTCGCCCATCGTCAGACTGTATTCCTGCAACGCAGCGTTTCTCTCCTCCGTCAATCTCTTCATGTCCTTGCTGGCTTTCATTCGCAGCACCATCGCCTGATTGATCTCCTTTACAGCTTCCTCGTGTTGCTGCTGCACTTTAGCCAACGCCTCGCGATATTCGTTACGCTCACGCAGTGCAATGTCCCATTGTCTTATAGCAGCTGTACATTGTTGCTTGAATCCGTTTCTCTCGCGAATAGCGCTGTTTCGCTCCTGCGCCACTTCTTCGTATTGCTTCTTGAGCCTCGCTGCTTCCTCCTGGACCAATTCCATCTGAAATCGGACGAGAAAAAGTAAATAAAAGGGACTCCAAAGTTCCCTTAAGGATATTGAGTTTGAAAATATTGAAAATACGAATTCCAATTTTAATAAAAACATTTGAAAATGATTTTCAAATGATTCTGAAGTTTGCATCGTTGTAATGCAACGGCAATTGTCTTTGTTTTTTTAATTCAAAATCATTAAAATTTATTTTTGTACCTCTATTAACGATTTAGGATCTTAAATGCACGAGCAAAACTTAAATCTCACTAAAAATGGATTTAAAAAAACTATTTTTGATTCGAGTTTCAATAACACGTCAATACAGAAGAAATACTTCAGGAATGATAATTAGTGATAGATTTGAACAATGGTTATAGCTTCACTAATTTTTTGTACAGTTTGATTAATTTGTTATTGATTAAAACTGCATGTAGATCATAAAATAGTGAAAAATAATTTTAAAAAACCGAAAAGTTCATATTATAATTTCAAATTTTCGTTTTTTTTTAATTCTTCACATTTCTAAACTTTTTTATAAACTATTTTTAACATTTATCTCGTTAAAAATTATTTATAAATATTGTTTATTAACAAAATTGTTTATTTTTCACGTTCCTAAAATTTTTCATCAACTTATTTTAAGATTTTGTTCTTTAAAAATTGTTTATGGATGTCCTCGTTTTATATTTTTCATTTAGGATCCTTTTAATCTGTTTTTCGAACCCTTTAAGTCAATTTTAAATCAATACTTGTGTTGAAAACAGCAAATTCGCTGATTACTATTTTATGATCTATTTGCAGTTTTAATCAATACAAAAGTGTTTAAGCAGATAAAGATTATTTAAAGTGAAAAATGTTAAAATTAGTTGATGAAAAAATTTAGAAACGTGAAAAATAAAATAAAAATGAAAAATTGAAATTATAATTTCAACTTTTCGGTTTTTTTCGTTTTTTTTTTAATTTTTCACGTTCCTAAACTTTTTCATCAACTAATTTTAGCATTTTTCTATGTAAAAATTGTTTATTGCTGTCCTTCTCTAATATTTTTAATTTAGGGTCGTTTTAATACGTTTTTCGATACCTTCAAGTCAATTTGAAATCAATACTTGTGTTGAAAACAGCAAAATCGCTGATAACTATTTTATGATCTATTTGGAGTTTTAATCAATAAGAAATTAATAAAACTGTACAAAAACGTAGTGAAACTATGGCCATTGTTCAAATGTATCACTAATTATCATACTCCATATCCAGGTAAGTCCATATATCCCGGGATATATGGACTTAACTGGTTATGCAATATGGCTGTATTTCTTATCAAATCAAATAAACTTGGGTAACCAATTTCTGAGATAAAAGTAGACCTAATAATTGACTGATTTCCGTTGTTAACTCATTTTTCGAAAAAATGTACTTAACTCGTTCCAGTCATCGGCAAAATCGATATTTTCGTCAATTTAATTACCGCTAATTACTCTGTGTCAGAAAATTTTATAATTGTTCCAATAAATATTACTCATTATTAAGGCACTCGGTAATTAGGCAGTAAGGTCGTTCTAATATTCGAAAATTCGATAATTCATTTTCGATTATTATCCAATAAGCCTATAATTTGTACTTTAGATCAAATAATGACTCAATAACCAAGTAATTAAAATTTTGCTCTTATGAATTACTGATTTTTTTTTGAATAAGGTAATTGTTCCATCTAATTATTGATTATCCAAGTAATGAAATACTTAAGTACTCTACTTACTAATTTTTTTCTGAAATTAGTTAATTATTCTTTCCAATTATTAATTATTTGAATAATTAGAAACTTAAGGATGTTGAGTCCCAAATCGCAAATGATGAGAAAATTCTGAAAATTTGATATGTTTTTAGATGTATTATTTGAGAGGTCGTGTAAAAATTTCACGATGATTAGGAAGCTCGTTATCGAACAATTAACATTAACAAATTAAATTAAATTAAATGCAGTCTTATGGAAACTGATATAACTTTGCGATAAGTTTTTTTTTTGACCTCTCAATTTTTTAATATCTACACTATATTGAAAGCAACGGAATCAAAACGAAGTTTATTGATAAATATTTTTTTTTATTTGTTTAAAAAATTGTTCTTAACAATATGTTAATATTTTAATAACAAGCTTCCATTCTGAAAATTTAATATGTTTTCACATGAAGTATTCAGGAGGTCGTGTAAAAATTTCACGACGATTAAGAAACTATTTGTTGAACAATTAACATTAAAAGATTTCACAGGGACTCAACATCCTTAATTCTTCTAATTACTAATTTTTTAAAAATGTCACTGGAGTCTAGAAAATTTTTCAAATTCAAGCTAAAGTGTAGTTTTCTTTTTTCTTACGATTGTTCGAAACATGCTAACCCTGAAGAACTCAAGATCCCGATTCAAATACAAAAAATTTGAAATTAATTACTCCGAAAATTGATAATGAATATAATGAAATTACTCATTACTCAAATAACTAATAATTAGAATAGTTTAATTACTAATTAGTCTAATAATTAGTAATTTATCTATCTAAATTATTAATTATTCAATTAATTGGTAATTGAAATAGTTTAATTACTAATTACTTGAATAATTAGTAATTTAGATATATACATTACTAATTATTCAAATAATCAATAATTGTCATAATTCAATTATAAATTATTCTAGTAATTAGTAATTAAAATACTTCAATTACTAATTTATTCAATGATAAGTATTTTGAAGAATACGATTACTAATTTTTCTAATAATGAACAATTCAAAGAATGCACTTATTCAATATCCAAATAATTCGTGGTATTGGTCTTTAAATTACTGATTATCAAAATACCTAAAAAATAATGGATGACAATATTAATTTTGTCAATAACGATTGATTAAAAATCTACTTTTTTTTTTGCCGATCACTGACTCGTTCTGCCGGGAAGCCACAGATTGATCTTTTTGAGAAATGAGCATTCAATTGAAAAAAAAAAAAAAATTCGAAACTTGCTTTGTCCACAGCCGACGAGTGCGACGATATCAGATCGTCGTAACGTTTTCTCAATGAATCGTACTCGTCCTTCATATCCTCGTACTTTCTCAATGTCGAGAGATAATGCTTGTTCATTGTATCTCCGTTGCCGGTATCGGCAACGAGTACCTCCTGATTCTGACAGCGCAATTCCGTTACTTCTTTCTGCAGCGCCTGAACCTCTCGATCCAAGCGTTGCTTGTCGTTAACGAGATCCCCGTATTTTCCACGAAGCGCCGAGCTCTCCTGAGACGTCGCCTCCAGCTGATCCATCGCTGCTATATGCTGTCCCCTGTAGTATTCCAATTCCTTCATAGTGTGCTCGCACCTGTCGACGTATAACGACCTTGTCAGTTTAATTATACGAGATAAAAAAAAAAGAAAAAAAAAGATTTCACGCTGCGACGCCTCCTACGCCGATTCGTCTATTTTTACATTTTTTTCTGTTCGCTCTTTTTTATTCTTTTAAATCAATAACGCGATAGAAGCGTCCCACCCCCCCCCCCCCTTACCGACGTCCCGGACCTTATAAACAGTTCGAGCGTACCGTCACGATGCCTGATAACCGATTAGATTATCCGGGGGGATATAAAGGCTTTATGGCTCTCGGGAGACAAAGTCATTCGGGCGCGATGATGATCGGGAGAAAAAAAACGCTCAACCGTACATTAATACCCGTTACATTACGTATATGGGGCATTCAGAGTCAACTGGAATCTCCGTTTCAATCTCACTGTCTTGGATTTTTCTTCGTTATTTTTTTTCCATGATTTTAATACAGCTCAAAGTCATTGCTGATTTTTTTCAGATTTATTACAGCAGTTTCTCGAATATTTTTTATAAATTTGGAATATTATCGAAAATCTTTTTTTCCGTCTTATATTTAATCCCTCAATCATATCATAAAAATTTGCTTGAAGAAGATATGGAACGTTTTATGCCATTTCGCCGGAAGTAGACTAATTTAACAAGCGGCACTTTAAAGGGGAAGAATTTGGCTTCGTTTCCTGATTTTTTCAAATTATTTTTACTATTTGTTTTTAGATTTCGACTCTATTTTGAAAACAGCTGTTGTTCGCCTTTTTTCTTCCCTCTTCAGGTGCACTCACTTTCTAGAGGAAATTTTTTTAATGCATTTTTACGATTGAATTCATAAAGAGGAAAGTTTGAGCTTCAATTTCCTTTTTGTAAAAACTTTGAGCGATTTTTTTTTGCAAAGTTATTCTGTTTTTTGGGAAAAAAGAGGAAATTTGAAAAATGCCGTATAACATGAAAACTAAGAGGATTCAAGAAAAACTTCAAGATAGCAAATGTTGCGTCTGTTTTTGTTGAGTGCAGAGGAATTTTTTCAGATGTTTTTTCCCAAAATTTTTGTTCCCTAATTTTTTTTCCAGCCTCATCATGAGAAAACAAAATTTTAGAAAAAAAAAATCTGAAAAAATTCCTCTGAACTCAACAAAAATAGACGCAACTTTTTGCTGTCCTGAAGTGTTTCATGAAACCCCTTTGTTTTTGTGTTATACGGGATTTTTCAAATTTCTTCTTTTTTCACAAAAAACTTTGGAAAAAAAAATCGCTCAAAGTTCTTTCAAAAAGGAAATTGAAGCTCAAACTTTCTTCTTTATGAATCAAAAAATTTGTTTTCCCTAATTTTTTTTCCATCCTCTACAAGAGAAAACAAAATATTAGGAAAAAAAATTTGAAAAAATTCCTCTGAACTCAACAAAAACAGACGCAACTTTTTGCGATCTAGAAGTTTTTCATGAATCCCCTTTTCATGCTACACGAAATTTTTCAAATTTCCTCTTTTTTCACAAAAAACAAAATAACTTTGGAAACAAAAATCGCTCAAAGTTAAAAAAAAAAGGAAATTGAAGCTCAAACTTTCCTCTTTATGAATCCAATCGTAAAAATGTATTTAAAAAAATTCCTCTGGAAAATGCACCTGAAGAGAGGGGGAAAAACGCGAAAAACAGCTTTTTCAAAATAGAGTCTGAATCTAAAATTGTGAAAATTATTAAAAAATCAGGAAATGAAGCCGAATTCTTCCCCTTTAAAATGCCGTTTGTTAAATTAGTCTAAGTTGACTTCCGCCGAAATAAAAAACCGTTCCAGACCTTATTTGAAGTTTTATCCGAAAACTTTTCGCCGTTAGTGTAAATCTGTGACGGATGCAATGTACGACTCATCAAGCGTCAAGGATAAACAAAAAAGATGGATAAAAATGGGAAATATGAAGAAAAAACTCAAAAGCGAAATAAAAAAAGGAACAAACCGTCTAATGGTATCGGAGTGCTTATGTCTAAGGAGTTGCAGCTGGTGCATCGCTTGATCGCATTGTGCCTGCAATCCGTCATAATCGCTGCGACACTCAGAACCACCGACAGGACTGCCGACGCTTCCGTATCCTCCGTTATCCCTCTCTGCATGCGGAACGTGCAAGGATGAACAAAAAATGATAATAACGAAGAAACAGAACAAAAAATGATAATAACGAAGAAGCAGAACAAAAAAAAGAATTTCTGCGATATGTAAATTTCCAAATTGACGCAGTTGCAATAAATTAAGGACAATGTTTCAGATAATAACGAGAATCTTCACGAAAAACGAAATCAGAAGATAACGTGGAAAATAAAAATTAATCACAATGCAGGAACTTGCGAAAAATTTGTGTTTTAGAAGAAATTGCGCGATTTCTTACCCATGTTGAGCGCTCCATCTGTAAAAAAAAAAACCAAAAATAATGCCTCGATCGATATGAAAGATAATTTTCCAAAGTTCCTCCCACAACTTGCTCATAAAACTCGCTCTTCCTAGATACAAGCAGCTCTCTTTTTTTTTTCTTTCGCTCTCTCTGTCGCTCCAGTTGTTTCGCCGATGCGCTTTCACTGAGAAAAGAAACTCTGGGTCACGCGTGTGAGCGCTTTGCTATGATTCCCAGTTATTCGTATAACATAAATTACACGGACAATTAAGAATATACACGTAGTGCGTGACGCAAGAGAAAACAAAAGATTTTCAACGAAAGCGAATGGACAAGAACATTCGCGAAGATTCTAGAAACTTTGATACTAATTTTCGCTGCGATTGAACAAAGGGAATAGATTTATTCACTTAAAGTTTCAAACGTTCGGTTGAGGGAAAAATCAGAAAAAGTATTGATTTAATGGAAAATTAAAAGATCTTGCGACTTAGTGAATAATAATTTCAAAAATTCAAAAATATTTAATGAACTATTTCCAAAATGTTAAGTCTGTAAATTGTTCATTAAAAGAATAAATTTGTCGATTTTTCTGTCATTTCAACGTTTGGACCTCAAGTCCATATAAATTTAAATGAACTATAGCGCAATATTTTCGAATAATTCAAAATTCTGCAAAATCTGAAGCTATTTTCAAATAATTCAAAATTCTGCAAAATCTGAAGCTATTTTCGCATATTCCAATGTCACAAAACATTTTTTCAATATTTTTCATTCGAAATTTGGTAGGTTTCGTAGAATTTGCAAAAGCTTCAACATACTTTTCTAAGGGAATAAAGAATTTCATAAAATTTTAATTAACCAAAACAGAAAATGTTTCTTTTTTCTCAACTTTTTAAACGACTTCATAAGTTTTCCAGGCTTTCCATTTTTCCTTGAAACATTCTGGATTTTTAATTCGACCGATTATTTGAAACTTCAAATACATTCAATCATCAGATTCGGCATTAGATATTAGCCGGTAAGAGGAAAGAAATAATTCAATATTGAAAAAGAAAAGGGCTCACCGCTGCTCCCGGCGCTATCCAGGGAAGAGGCGCCCGAAGCCATTTTCCTTGCCGCGGAGCGCTCTCTCCTCTACCGTCTCTCCGTCGTTGCCTACGACGATTTCTTTGCCTCTGGATATCTCGCTTCGTTTTTCCTGAAATAAAAGCACAGTGACGTTAAAACTGTCCCAAAAAGAGAGAATCCTTGTCTTTGGAGCCCCCACAAAGACATTTCAAACTGTCCGCATGAAACTCAATTTTGCTCCGAAGGAACATTTTTTTTATGCCTTTAAACTTTTGAATCGTCGATCAACGATTACAGGATTAGTTATGAAAACTCGTCGTTGCGAGAGACTGCCTATTCGCTTGAAAAGACATGTTTTTCCATGCGAAAAAGCGCATATCGATGAGAGAGAGAGAGAGAGAGAGAGAGAGAGTGTGCGTGTGTGTGTGAGAGAGAGAGAGAAAGAGAGTGAGAGAGAGCGCGCGAGAGAGAGAGATTCACACAACCTGCGAAGCTTATGTTTTCCGAACAGGAAAAGAGACTTCAATGACGGGTACGTCTGTCTATTCTATTTATCCTTATTTTGTTGACGAGACGAAAGATGTTTGCAGTTGCGAAATGTATGAAGATAATAACACGCGTATGAGAAAACCTTTTGGGGATCTTTTCGACACACACACAGACACGCGCATGGATATAGCAACAAACGTAGAAACGGTAGAAACTCGGGAAGTTTTAGCACGGATAAAACGCGTCGACTAAAAAGAAATGACATCGATAGTCGATCGATCCACGTTTCACGCCTATC
Source organism: Alloplasta piceator (assembly GCA_946863875.1). NCBI lineage: Eukaryota > Metazoa > Arthropoda > Insecta > Hymenoptera > Ichneumonidae > Alloplasta > Alloplasta piceator. The sequence continues at coordinate 38,810,774 of OX333078.1, read as the reverse complement.
TATCGCTTATCCGCGGACAACAATAGCCGTTGTTTTCTCACCTGCTGCACAAACGGGCCTGACAATTAGCCATTTTCATTCGATACTACACTACGATTCACAAAACTCTCGGGTAATAAACATCATGCTCCAGCGGTGAAACGCGCATGCGCCGTCACTCCGTCAGGCAGCGCCACCTGCGCGCCCTCATGCCCTCATCACCGCGCTAGACAGTGCAGCACCGCACCACGTCCATTTTGTACTGCACTGGTCGTTGCGCGATCTATCCGCGTTTTGAGAGATTATGCGCAGTCAGGAGGCACAAAAAAATAAGTTATTTTACAAGAATTTTTCTGAAAAGACATCTCAACTGATTAACGTAAAAATATATATACATATTCTTGTAACTTTTAACTCAATTGTGAAATTTTTGTTTTTGAAAAATAATGATTCTGAAACCCGCTGCAGCCGACCTGCTCTAAAAAATACGTCTGAGCATATAATATTTCAGCATTGAATCATCCCAAATTGAAAAATGATAAAAGATTTCATTGATATAAGGTATAATCTAGTATTCGATCGAAGGAATAAGCAAATGATCTATTTTTAACAAAATTGAGGCTTCTTAAAGAAAAATTTAGATTTCTTATGAAAATTTTTGCGGGGTTTAAAATTCAAAATTGACTTTTTTTGTGTTTGTGTGCATCCCGAAGCACAAAATACCGCTACAATTAAAAAACTGTTTTATCCATTGTTTATATTTATCGCATTCCATATGATTGAAAACGTCAAAAACCATTTTGACGGTGTGTTTACTTTCAAATCGACTTATCTTCTTTATTCTTTCATCTCCAACTGAATCTAGAGTCATTTGGATCTCGATCGAAGATAAATGCAGAGTCTCGATCGTTCTGACCTCTGGCGACCTTGAAACGTCGACAGAGGGCGTCATTGTTGACTTCCGGTTTCTTCGAAAATGGCGGTCATCAGGAAGTGCACAAAATCGACAGGAACCGTTGAAGTCATTAAATTTGGATGTTTACATTCGTTTTTTTTCAATATAATATTTATTGTAGAACATTGTGTGTTTTTCTTTTAATCTTTTTGCGACTCGACACGAGACGACTGGGAAGGGCGGTGCGCACGTTGAAAGAATAGACGAAGAAGGTGTATTTAAACACACGAGAGGCTCGATCAGCCGGTCATGGAGATCTCTGCAGAGATTTTGGTATTTTTTTTTCCTTTTACTCTCATCTTTTCTTTCACAATTACATTAATATCAGGGTAGTCGCGACAGAGAGGCCATTTTACAGAGTTTCCTTCTTCTCAGACGTCGCTGGATCATTAGCGTCCTCCACATTAAGGGACTGATTTTAAATATAAAATATATAATATGTTTATTTAATATATATAATATAATATATATATATATATGTATAATATATCTATATAATTTGTAGTAGTTCTCTGTTCACTCGCAATATATAATTTAACGCGTATTCTCTCTTTCTTCTCTTTCTCCTCATATCCTTAATAATTCTCTTCATCGATTTTGCAAGGCCAGCGTAGAAATCACACGAGGAAGAATTTATGAGACATGAAATATCGAGATTATGCGCGCTTGTCTCTCTCTCTTCGACGTTCGTCGGCTCGAAACACGTATTTTCTTTTTTTTTCTTATCGGAGATGAAATGAAAAATAAACGGATCACGTCGGTGCGCGACTCGTTGAGAGATCCAAGAATCGAGAAAAAAAATTGTCAGTTGAAAATTAATCCTCGCGTCGATCGACATTCGACCGCGCGTGATTATCGATTATTGGTGTTTGTTTTTGTTTGTTTGTTTATATACATACATATACATACATAAAGGGAGCTCGACGGTTTTGTTTTTCAATGCAAGAATCACTCTCGAACAGGCAGTGGTGATTGTATGGTGTTTTTGTATAGATTGCGGAAGATAACATCGATTTATCGCTCGTAATACAAAATTGACTACAAAAAAAAAAAAAAAATTAACATAAATCTACAATATCGGTTTCGCGATATTAACGCGCGAAAATGCCTCTGTATCTTCCGTATATATTATGGACGTAGAATATATTTTTATATGGGTCATTCCATGTCATATCGACAAATAGTTGGAATCGACCTCTTTCAATTTCGATGAAATTTGGTCAGAAGTTTTCTTTTATCATAAAACGAAGTTCTACCAAAGGAAAATAATTAAAAAATTTGTCCTCATAAGTTATGCAAAATACAAAAATTCTCACAACTTTTTTAATTTTTCAATTTTCTTTTTTAAATATCTAGAAAACTATTATAGTTATGACAAAATCATTCTGGATTCAACTTTATGAGTATACTTGAGGCTACAAAAAAAATATTCCGAATTTTTTTTTTGAAAAATGATGAATTTGGAAAATTTTGAGTTTTTAAAAATCGTGAAAATCCACGATCAACATTTAATTTTTGCCTCAATTTTTTTAAATGTTCAATTTTGTAATTTTGAGCGGCAAAAATTACATGATTGCACGACTTTACTTAACTTAGACGTAAAAAAAATTTTGTTTACGAAAATTTAAAAATTCATATTTTTGAAACAAAAAAAGAACACCTTTCTGAAAATTTCAGAATCTTTTAAGATCAGTACAAGGTATTATATGAAAAAAATTAAACCAAAAGTTTACTGTTGGTCGTGGATTTTCACGTTTTTAAAAAAAATTTAATTCTCCAATTTCATCATTTCTCAAAGTTTTTTTTCGGAATATTTTTTTTTTCGTTTCATCTCTTTGAGACGAACCCAGAACGATTTTTTCGTAACGATAATAGTTTTTGAGATATTTAAAAAATAAACTGGATAAATTAAAAAAATGGTGAATTTATGAATTTTGCGTAACTTTCGAAAAAAAAAATTCAATTTTTTTTGTAGAACTTCGTTTCATGATAAAACAAAACTTATAACCAAATTTCATCGAAATTGAAAGCGGTCGTTTCCAACTATTGGTCGATTTGACATGGAATGCCCCATTTATACACTAGACTGGCCAAAAACAAAAATTTATTTGTTTACTTCATATTTGATGAAATTATAGTTTCAACTGTAATATTGATCGCCCCAAAAGGTCGAAAATAGGTTGAAAATTGGTTTGAAAATGTCAAAATTTCAAAAAATCTATATTTTTTAATCTAATGGTACAATCTGTCGCTTTATTTTTTAGAAATCACTCAAAAAATCTGTTTCCCTCTTTTTTGTTACAATAGTTTTTACTATTATAACAAAAAATTGTTATAATAGTAAAAACTATGATTCTATCAAATAGGAAGTGAAAAAAAAAAGTTTCATTTTGGGCCAGTCTAATATATATAAATATATATCGTTATTTTTGTTATAAATTTTTGGCTGCAGGCCTCACGATTTTACACGCAAGGGGGGAAATGTAGGATATGAAAGAGACTCACATTATAGCAGAAGAATTAAAGAAGATTGAGAAAACGAACGAAAAAAAAATTAAAAATAAAAGAAAAATAAAGATGGCTTTCTACGTTAAACTTTGGTATTGTTATGCGGTCGTAGATAGAAGATATCGAGTTTTTTTTTGTTCTCTTGCGCATATCTCGTAAAGTCGAAATCTTTCGTGATCGATAATCCTATTTACATAAAACGGTATAAAAATACAACGAAGTTAATTTCATATAATTAATATAATAATATACGCGCATATATCATGTGAAATATACACGTATATGCGCGTGGTGTTTTCTTTCCTTCTTTTTTTAGAGCATAATTTGTCACGGGGTTTTGTTATCGATGAGAGACGCGAGTAGAAAGCTTTTCCTCCACTTTTTCGATAATTGCTAAATTCGAGAAGAAAAAGCTCTACTTGGGAGGGACGAATCTTAAGAGCTAGGAAAAATAAAAAAAAATTAAAACGAAAAACAAAACGAGAATTTGGTTCAGCTAAGTCCGCGAAGTGTGTCCGATCGAGCGTTTCCGGTCGAGAACCGGAAGTGAAAGGAAAAAGATTATTTTTCGAACAAAGAAAAAACACACTCGTGTGTAAATTTGGTTTCGATGCAACTTAGACCGATGAGTTAATTTTACGAAAATTCTATTTCTTTTTCTATCCGGTCAATGAATTATCTCAAATTTCCAGCAAATCGCTCAAAGCGACAATTTGCATTCGAATTTGTAATTTTCATTGCATAGATTCTGTTTTTCGGTTTCCGGAAGTTTGCCTCCCCTTAGAAGGGGGATACGTGAATATTGCGTGGAAAGACCGGAAGTCAATGAGAGAATAACCCTGAAAGAGGGTTTGTGCAAATTTTAGATATTAAAAAAAGTTTAGACCGAAAAAAATTTTGTTGGAAAGAAAATTTCTTGTCGCAAACTTTAATCGAATAATGAGCTGGTTAATTTTGCTGTTTTTTCAAAATTAACTTTGATCGAAATTAAAGATTAAAGTTTCGTCCAGCAAGAGATCGAAAAAAGACTCTTTTTAACAGACCGTAATATATATATATATTTTTTCTCCTTTCTGCGTGTCATCACTTAAAAACTGTGTGTGCCGATTCTACGGTCCAAGCATCGTGATAATTTTGCGTTTTTTCCTTCCGTTTTTTTAAAACACGCACACTCGAACTTATATAAATAATCTTAGTGACGAAGAAACTTGACCTCGTTTTTACCTCGTTAAAATTTCTCGGTCGCTGTTCAGTTTCTTTCTTTCGTTTTTTTTCTGCACATTTTTTTTTTCCTATACACTGACTAAAAACGCTTATTCAGAGCGCGGGGACTCTGGAAGATGATCCTAAACGCTAAATCTCAATAAATTAATCGATAAATACTTCGAGACATCGTGTGTCGTCGGATTAATCATCCGAATTTTTCTTTTTTCTCCTTATCCTCTCTCACTAAGGTTTTGCATTTTTTTTTTCGTGGACGAACCAAGAGGCTAGAGAGGCAACGAATAAATGCTAATAATTGCAACGATAATCTAACGCCCCGCTTCAAGCGGATTTTTGCTACGTAACACCGTTTTTTTTTACTCCTTCGGGCTGCTTAGCTCCTTTTTTCTTCTTTTTTTACTTCTCAGCGCTTTCAAGCGCTCGCGCGTCTCATACTGTCGAAGTTTGCTGATTATTGTTGTCCATCGGTATGCTCGATGAACATTCTTTGAGCATCGCTCGTAGTCGAAGAATCTCTTTGGATGCGGCTGCAAGATCCGACTGCAACTGAAGCTCCTTCTCCCGAAGACGCTTTATGTCACGTTGACACGTCTGAAACGATTAATTTATCAGTTATAGTTATAATTTCGACTTATTTTTTTCGGACGATCAGTGTGAAAGAAAATTTCAAACTTTGAAATTTTATACCTATAGTTTATACATGGGGCGTTCCATCCCAAATCGGACAGTTTGAAAATCTTTTTTTTTCCTCAATTTTTTTATATTTTTTAGTACCCATCAGAAGACCCTTCCTGTTAAGTTTTGAGATTTTTTTTATTACCCGTTCAAAAGATATTGAATTAACGAAAAACCGCTATTTTTTTGGTATTTTGGTCATAACTTCTTCAACAATGGTCCAAATTAAAAGTTTTTTTTTCACAATTTTTGTTTTTTTAATGGCCTTTTCCGAAAAAAAATACAACAAAAATATTCGACGCGTTTTTGAATGGGTTTTTCGAGTTTTAAACTTTAAAACGCGTTTTTTTTAAAATGTTTTGTTTCAAACATCTATCTATTCAACAATTTTCAAGACTAGTCCGATCGTGGGATTTCAATAACTACTTTTTTTTTCGATGATTGAAAATTAAATATTTTTCCTTCCATAAATTATTATGAATACCAATTTTTGTTATTGTATAGTATTTTTTTAATCATTTTGAATTAATTTTGACACTTTTTTATTGTTAATAGATTCTTAAAATTAATAATTAACAACAGTTCAACAATTGTATGAGCGGACATTGAACCTAAATAGTCTACCGAATATTGCTGTTAAATTTTCACCTGAGAAACGTTATTTAGATGCAAAAGAAAGATTTTATTTGCGATACAATACTACGAAGTCAATCACAGGGGGACACAAAAATTTTATTCAATTATTCCAATGAGCAACGGAACGCCCCATATATATATTTTATATTTATAGAGAATTGAACGCTCTACAAAAAAATATCTCCTATGATTTTTCGATGAGCTCAACAAATTTCAAACAAAAACTTTCAATTTGGACTATTATTAGAGAAGTTATGACCAAAATAGCGAAAAAGAGCGGTTTTTTTGTTAATTTAATATCTTTTGAACGGGTAATCAAAATATTTCTCAATATTTAGCAACAAGGGTCTTTGGATGGGTACTTAAAAATATAAAAAATTTGAGAAAATAAAAGAAGAAAGTTTTTCAAACTGTCCGATTTGGGATGGAACGCTCCATATATATCAGACCGTGAATAACCTTTGAAGGAATGAGTTTACCGAAAAATGATAAGACCTTTTTTGTAAAGCGTTCCATTCCTTACAAGAATATGTATCGCTCATTTCGGTATATTGATTTGAAGCCGAGGTATAAAATTAAAAGTAAATTTTTTTTCTCTGTTATTTAAATGGAAAATAGAAATATGCGATGAGACACTGCTAAATATTAATATTAAGAGCTCTGCTTTCAACAGGCATCTTTTTTTACCTCCCTGAACGTATTTAATAGGGAATTTCGAAAAAAAAAGTGGTCGCTTCCATTAACATTTATTGATTCATGGAAATAATTTTCATTAACCATTAGCCATTAAATTTTTATGATTAATGGTTAGTGAAAATAATTCCCATTGACCATTAACATTTAATAGTTAATGGAAATTATTTCCATTAGCCATTAACTTTTAATTGTTAATGGAAATTATTTGCATTAGCCATTAAATTTTAATGATTAATGAAAATAATTTCCATTAATAATTAAATGTTAATGGTTAATGGAAATTATTTCCATTAGCCATTGAATTTTAATCGTTAATGAAAATTATTTCCATTAGCCATTCAATTTTAATGATTAATGAAAATAATTTCCATTAATAATTAAATGTTAATGGTTAGTGAAAATAATTCCCATTGACCATTAACATTTAATGGTTAATGGAAATTATTTCCATTAGCCATTAAAAAAGTAATGATTAATGCATTACTTTTTCATTACAAATTTCGCAATCCTGCATGAAATTAATTTTGAGCCAAAAAACAAGCACGACCAATTCGAAGGAACTCTCAACTTACGACGTTTTGCCTCAACAAGTCCAGCTTGTCACACTTGAGCCTCGTGACTTCGAGCCTGAGATTTTCCGTCTCGCAACCAGCGCCGTCCTGTTGCTTCACGTTGCATCTCGCTGGATCGTGAGTTTCGGCGGAGCTCATGGATTCCAATCCAGTGTCACTGTCCGGATAAACAGCCTGATCGAGTTCCAATTCGCTGTTCAAGGAGCTATCGTCGCTCTCGGAAACGACGCGATGGGTGACCTCGATTTTTTCCAATCGTCCATCGTCGCGTTTGCGCAAATTTTCATGGGTCAAGCGTTGAAACGGCGAGGAAGAAACGGCGTTGTTTTTGTCGCTCGTCGTTGGAATTGGGGCGTCATTGACGCTTCCGTTGCTGCAGCCGGAATTCGTCGACGCGATCATCGCCGATTCGCGCCTGTCGACCTCGTCCTGTTGTATCGTCGCCAAACTGCTGCTGTCCTGATTATCGGTGTTCGATAAACTGCTGTCCTGACTTCCGAGACTCGGACTTCCCCGATCGGAATCTCGCCTCAAGGTCAGATCCGGCGAACCGAGTGGACTCGCCGGTTCGACCGAGCGTTTTCCGCTAGTTTTCGACGCCGTTTGACGATTCGACGGTGGACTCGGCTCCAAGCCCGCTTTTTTCGCCAACTGCTGGGGCACGCTCTCGGTCGACGCATTTCGCACTCTCGATATCAGCGCTTTGCGCACTGTGTCGATAAAACGGGAACCGCTTCCGCCGCCGCCGCTGCCACTTCCGCCGGAAGTGTCGCTGTTGCTCGTCGTCGGACTGACTGGACACGTCGAGCTGCTGCCAAAATTTCCACCACCAGGACCCGGCAAACCTCCGCCGAGAAAATCACTCGTTTTCGTCTGCAATTCCTCGGTGAGAGACTCCAACAGAGCGCAACGCGTTCTCAGCTGTAAACAACAAGGACGATGAATTCGCTGATCCTTGACCTTGGCTCAAGGTCAAATTTTTTTTTCGCCTTAGTCTTCCTCACGGATCATGCGCGAAAGAGCGAAAAACCATTTAGGGAGGCTTGAAAATTTGAAAAATCGACGGAAAGATAAAAATCTCGTCGTATTCGTTCGTGACGTTATCGTGAATTTTTTTTATGCCTTTAATAGTTTTTTTTTCGTCATTATTATTCAAGGTAATCGAGATTCTCGCGCGTACGCAGCTACGATGCAATATCGCGCAACGCCGAGAATCAAGATATTCGCCGCTTTGTAGGGATGTTCGATTCCGATTCGATTATTTGAAAGATTGATTCTTTTGTTTAAAAATCGATTTTTCCTTTCGATTTTCAGGTCAATCGATTCTTGACCGTAAAAATTGAAAATTCGATTTTTTATTAAATTCATTATCTATTAAAGATTGGCAATTGAACAAAGATTCAAAAAAGTCTATGAAACATCAACGTCAAGGTTAAAAGAAAAAATAGTATGTGAAAATGTGAAAACGTCAGATAAAGAGTACAAAAAATTAAAATTGAAAATGTGGAAAACATGATTCAACGAAAAAAATAATCGAAAGTAAAAATTTACAAAATATTGTAAAACAGTAGAAACTTATTTTAAGAATATATTAAAAAGTGGAAATGTGTAAAAAAATCAAACTTTTTTTAGCCAGAATGAAAACTGCTTTATATTTGTTATTTTGCATTCATCATTTTATATTGAAACTAAATTAATCCAATTTAATCATTTGCCATAACAAAAACTTAATAAGCACTTGAGTCAGCTTTAATTAGCAATTAATTTTTTTTACCATTTTTAAAAATCGATTCTTACGAAATCGATTTTTAAAAATCGATTCTTTCCAAAGAATCGAACATCTCTGGTGCTTTGAAATGGATTTTTTGTTGTTTTTGTTTTCTTACCTCGAGTTTTGCAAATTTTTCCGCCTTGTAAGCGGCATTTTCGGCATTAACCAATTTTGTTAGTAAAAATTCTTTGAACTCGACTCCACGTAGAAATACAGCGGGCGTGGGAAGATGAGGACCAAACCAGGGCACGTCATCTCTCGCTGTTATGCTCACTTTGTACCTAAAATAAAAATAATTAATCAATAATTAAATAATAATAATAATAATAATAACAACAACAACAACAACATAGTATTTCGTCATAGACAAAAGCTGTCATCATAAAAAAGGAGCAATCGAGCTAAATTTTCAAATTCCAAAATTCGAATCAAAATTGCAAAAACAATTGCAATCTGGGGACAATTTTGATCTTTCATAAAATTCCTGCGATTGCTTCTACGCAAAAGTAAATAAAAAAAATATATATGGAGCTTTTCACGTGTAACAAAAATCAAAATACATGGGTAGTTCAACGTAAATATTAAGGTACATATATGGGGCATTCCACGTAAAAATTACTCAAATAATATTTACTCACATAAAAAAGGAGCAATCGAGCTGAATTTTCAAATTCCAAAAATCAAATCAAAATGGCAAAAAAAATGCAATCTGGCGAGAATTTAGATCTTTCATAAAATTTCTGTGACTGCTTCTACGTAAAAGTAAATTAAAAAAATATATATAGAGCTCTCCACGTGAAACAAAAATCAAAATACATGGGCAGTTCAACGTAAAAATATACATACATGGGACCTTACACGTAAAAATGACTCAATATGACTCAATCGAAATATACGGGCAGTTCAACGTAAAAATATACATATATGGGGCCTTCCACGTAAAAATGACTCGATATGGAGCGTTTCACGCCAAAAAGGATCCAAGTACATATATGGGGCGTTCCGTGATTCAAAAAATGGATTAAAATATATTGCACTGAAATAAACGTCTTTTTTAAATCACCTCGTATTCGGTGTGCAAGGCTCGATGACCTGTACGACGATGAAGGCGTGTAAAAAATGACTGGCGATCATGTCAGGGCTGAATGGCGTTGGTTCCTCTTGAAATATAATAGCGACAATGTCATTGCCGATGTGACGTTTTCGTTGCAACTGTTGCGAATCACCGGGACTGAAGGGAAGCAACGAGGCAACGTGAAAGAGAACCTCGCGACCTCGAAACACCTCGTAGACGGCCGAATCACCGGTCTGACCGTGTCTCGTGTCCAATCCACCTCGATAACTGCGCGAAACGGGAATAAGAGTACATTAAACGAGATATAAAAAAAATTACAAGAAAAAAGGAAAAAAAGACCCACTTTGGAAACTTTCCAATAGTCTCAGGAAGCAACCTGTATTTTTATATATATATAATAATAATAATAATGATTTATTTGCATAGAGGTGTTACACCTATTACAAATTTGTCAGTTAAGACTGACCCATCTTAGTCTACTTTATATATCTAGATTACAAAAGGATTATTAATTATCGATTAACCTAGTGAGTTAATAGACGATTGATTTCCTGGGATTTACGGTAAAAAGTCATTTTTCTCGCTAGCAAATTACGCGCTTAAAACAAAGGCTCGGTTTTTACAACTCGACGTGACATAGATATATAACTCTTTAATAAACTCTGTAGGGAAGATTTCGAGATTCGACGGAAATACAAAGTCATTTAGGTATTTATTTCTTAATATCTGATGCAGTGAGCACGAAGTCAGAATATGTTGGACAGTCTCAGTTTCCTGCTTATCACAGCATAAGCAAATCTCTTCTCCATTAAACCTATAATTAAATCCCTTAAATTTGAAAGCAAAAAAGTGACTGCCCGCTAATCTACACTGGGCCATAATTCTGATTTGCCCTAGCGGAGTGGAAGACACTAGGTATTTTTCGCAGCAAAGCGAGTTCAATTGTTTGACTTCTTTGTACATAGGACTATATGTTGACAACATTGCTTTAACAGCATCTGATCGGAACCGGACGTTTTTCATTACCTCCATTGCAATGGGGATCGTATTCTTTAGTGTGTCCGGTCTCAGGTCATTTAAGATATGCGTAAGATTAAACTGTTCAAGGATTCTTTTAAGGTTAGAGAACCAATTATATTTCGGTAAGTTAAATTGCGACTGATCTAATGCAATCAGTTGATCCAGACATAACCGAGGAAATCTGTTAGCAGGCATGGCGGTGACTTTGGAAAGATATGAGAGCGCTCTTTTGACTATTAGTAATTCTAATGGGGAGCTGCCGGTCTCCAACCTAATCATATACCTTGGAGTACAGGGCGACACCGCCAAGAGACCTTTCAGGAAACGCTGCTGAACAATTTCAATTTGGCTAACGTAGTTGAGGCCCCACACACCCGCTCCATATAAAAGTGTAGATTCAACCACTGACTTGAATAGTTTTATACGGGCTCCCCAATCTTTCATGCGGGTAGCTATCATAGGTGACCAGATAGAGCCTAATGCGATTGTTGCTCTCGAGATGAAATGTGCAGACGCACTGCCAAAGAGACCAGACCGCGAGAACGGGACTCCCAAATATGTGTATGATTTGACTATTTCTAGAGCTTCCTCTTTGTATCTGAATACTCTCGACTTCTTCGTTCGTCCTGCCTTTTGACAAATCATTATTTTGGTTTTTGACGTGTTTACCTCTAGTTGATTAAAGTTACAATACTCGGCGAGTGCGTCTAATTTGCTTTGGAGTCCAATCGCATCATCTGCTGTAATTATAAGATCATCAGCAAATAGCAGAAGTTCGATATTTGATCTTATCTTATGAAAACCTTTACCTAAAAAAAACTCTTCGATATCTGCCAATAACAGTGAAAATAAAATCGGGCTAGCAGGGTCTCCCTGTAGAACCCCCTGCGTTGAATCAACCTCTTTAGTCGTGCTATTGCCACCTGCTCTTACCTGGAACCGCGCTTTATTATAAAAATTCTGTAAAACTGTAACCATTTGTGTACTAACGCCAATTTTTACGAGCTTAGACCAGAGAATACTGTGGCAGACAGAGTCGAACGCTCTACGAAAGTCAATGAACGCCAGAAATAATTTCCCTTTTGGTTTGCTTACTGCCAAGCCAATTTTAGTGTTCAAAGTGAAAAGATTGTCCTCACAAGAGCGAGACGCCCGGAAACCAGCTTGAGCTTCCGGAAGAATTGAATTACTTTCGGCCCAAATATTGAGGCGGTTCGCCAGCATTGACGTGAATATTTTTGCTACAGTGTTCGCTAACGCAATCCCTCTATAGTTGAGAGGATCTTCCTTATTTCCTTTTTTATAAAACATAATAATCTCTGATTTCCCCCAACTGGCCGGAATCTCTCCGTCTTTTAGAATCTTATTAAACAGGCGAATAATAAGCTCTGACCACTTGTTCGGTAATGCCCTATAAAATACGCTTGGGATGCCGTCTGGGCCTGGCGCTTTGTTAAGTTTAATTTTATTTAAGATTTTGAGCAGTTCGTCCATCTCAATTGCCCTGTCCAAAATTGGGTTTTTGATTCCTAAAGGAGCCGCTATATTAACTCCCCGAGCAGGGAGCAATGCACTATAGAAGTCTTCCCAGACTCTGCAAGGAATTGGGCAGCGTTCCGTCGCTTTCCTACGAAATCTGTTAATTACCTCCCAGAACTTTTTTGCATTACGTGTATTAGCAGCAGCAGCAGAGATCTGTTCAAAATGATCTTTTTTACTTTTCTTTAAAATTTCGAGATATTTCTTCCGCCCCTGTTTGAATTGATTCTCGTTAAAAACTGACCTATCTTTTGTCCAAATTTTGTACAGTCTATTGATATTTCTTTTGGCCTTTCTACAAGAAGAATCAAACCAAGGCTTGTCTTGACGGGTTTGCTTCGATGGATTCAAGTGTTTCTTAATCATGTTTAGGCTAGCTGCAGATGAACGGATTGTCTCAGTTATAATTTGACTAAGCTCTTCGGGTGAATCTGTATCGCGAATAGATGAATTTTCCATGCACGTCAAAAATTCTTCGTATTTATCAGCATTCCATTGAAGGATTGGAGAGCACACATTTTCATTGATCTGCTCTATTTCCGCAGGGGGAATATGTTTATCGAGCCATACTTTCACCGGAAGGTGATCAGAGTTCCCCATATTAATTACCGCAAAGTCAGTGACCATCTCGATACCCGACAGATTGGACCAGATCATATCAATTACACTCGAGCCTTTACCAATAAAGGTAACATTGCCTTCAGGGTCGGATTGCGTTCTACCATTAAGAGCGATAAAACCGAGAGACTCGAAATTTTCTACTAGGAGCGTTCCGTTGTGATTACTACGTAAGTCGCAAGATTTTCTCGTGTGAAATATATTCATTCGATCAAGCATGTTCTCATCAAATTGGTTGGCTAACCCGATCCTGGCATTGAAATCGCCACCAATAATAATTGGCATGTCAAAACGCTCCGAAATGTCCTGAATGCACTGCACCAACATCTCCATCCTGTCCTTGTAAAAGTGATCCCTAAGATACGTCGTTATTACGATTAAATCAGTATTTATCAATGAACATTTGATCGCAATCCATATATCATTTGAGCTTAGAACCACACAATTAGTGACTAGGTTTCGATTGAACAATACACACAGACCTCCGCTCGCTCTTCCTACCGAATAGTCTTTGGTTGCTGGGTTAGAAATATTATCAAAATTATCAAATAATTTAGGGAGGGAAATGCCCCTGTCAAGCCGCCAAGTCTCACATAAACCTAAAACTGCGCAATATTTTAATTCACTTTCAAATTCCTCTATAGTTAAATCAAAAAAGTTTTTTAGTCCGTGGACATTCCAAAATAAGACGCTAACTTCAGATTCAGACTCCACTCGTGTTGATATGACCGCTTCATCGTTATTGTTGCTAATGTTGAAAGCCTCGAGTGAAGAAGCTCGCGATACAATGTCACGGCGCTCTGCTTCATTATCACACGCACTATGGAGTAGCGCTCTGATTTCGACATTATCTTCGCTTGTATTTACCCTCAGAGGACTCACTAGGAGCGAGCCGCTGATCACGCCCCGAGCGATGGCGCCACCATCGCATTCCGCATCTCGATGTTCTTGATGGCGCGCAATATTAGGAATGCTCCCCACCTGATGACCTGCGACTGCGCAGATTACGACCAGAAACGTGTTGTTGAGGAGGCTGGGAGCTATGCCGACGCCTTTCTTCAACTAAGCCGTCATTCTCCCAGATGAAATTCCTCCCGTCGATCTGTAGCTTTTTGTAGCCAATTTTTACCTTCTTTCCTCCACTCTCTTCTTGCTTAGCGATCGAAGCAATTTTTCGCTGAATTTCACGCTCTCGGATTGTACGATCGTGGGTGATATAGAAGGTTGAGTTTTTGAGACGAAGTTTGTTATCCAACACCATCTTTTTTCCTTCCATGTCAGCAAATTTAACGAGGACGATTCCTGAATTTCCATCGGAGGAAGTTTTACCAATTGGCTGGGCGTCTTTAACCTTCGCTTGAATCCCCAGATACTCGCCAATGAATCCTTCGACGCTGTTTACCTTGTCTCGCATGTCCAATTTCAGACCGTGGATAATGATATTTTTCTTGCGTTCTTCTTTGTCTCTTCTTTCATCTTTTTGTTCCAGGTCCCAAATTTTTTCCTGCAGGGCGCATTTTTCTGTTTCCCACCTTAAATTGTGATTTAGCAGATCGCTTTCAACTGCATTAATACGATCCCAAGCTTCTTTGGATTTAATACTATCCTGAGCGAGCTTCGTTACGATGTCAGTCAGATTGTCTATTTTTACGAGAATAGTACTCAAGTCAATTTGGCCATGCTCATCCCCCGTCGATTTATTCGGGTCGACATCCCCGTTAGAGTCTCCGTTTTTCGTTCGAGATTGTTTCTTTAATAAATCCGTAATTTTCTGACTGGATTGTTTAGTACCAACCCCTTGTCTCGCAGCTTGCGTTTTACCCGTCATTGTGAGGTTATGGATGTCCCGCCTTCGTGTCGAATCGTGTGCTAACCTCACTTTTCGCGCGGCGATTTGTGTCGTTTGTAAAAAAGAGCTTCCAGCACCTTTTACGCCGCACCTTTTGTTCGCGCGATTACACAGATACTTGAAGAACGAAGTGTGTCGCGAAATTGACTACAAGAACAAGTTTGTTTCATAAAATTACGGAATTTGCAGGAGCACAAGCTAGCACGACCCAACGCCTTCACGCGCCCAACCGGAAGTCATATATATATATAATGCATGATCTCATTTGTCCTTCCGGGTTCAATGAACCAGATTTATTGTAATAAAAAAAAAATTGATATTTAAAAAACTCAGCAAATTCACAAATTTTCTATTTTTCCCCAACAAAATCTAAAAATTATGAAGCCATGGTTGTTTTTTTTTTGATCCATCAGAGAAGCTTTTTTTTTGGTGCTTATGGATTTTTTTTTTGTCAGAGGACAAAAAAAAATATAGAAAAAAAAATCTCACCCCTTGTGATCCTTCAGATCGATTCTCTGTCCAAGAAGATCGAGAAACTCTTGAAAGGCCGGTGTTATCTGTCGATTGCCGAACAGCTGTTCCTCTGTAACTTGTCCGGCTCGTTGATGAAGAACCCCAAATTTGAATCTCGATACGAGCGCGTGCTCGTCGTATCTCGCTATCAGTGTTCCGGCGCCCGAACAAACGACCGGCATGAGGGTGCTCACATTGAGGGACTCGTTTATCGCCTGAAAATTTTGATTTTTATTTCAAAAATTAGATCAGGATAGAGAAGAAAGGAAAAAAAAAAAATCACGAATCGTGGACAGAGTTGTAAATAATGCATTACTTTCAGAATGCATTTTACTGTATTTATTACTCATTACACTGCACAATGTGAAATGGATGCGTGTGCCATTACAAATAAAAAAGTAATGTGTAATGGATCCATGTCCCATTACAAATAAAAAAAATAATGTGTAATGGATTCATGTGCCATTACAAATAACAAAGTAATGTGTAATGGATGCATGTGCCATTGCAAATAAAAAAGTAATGTGTAATAGATGCGTGTTCCATTACAAATAAAAAAAGCAATGTGTAATGGATGCATGAGCCATTAAAAATAAAAAAAGTAATGTCTAATGGATGCATGTGCCATTAAAAATAAGAAAAAGTAATGTGTAATGGATTCATGTGCCATTACAAATAAAAAAAAGTAATGTGTAATGGATGCATGTCCCATTACAAATAACAAAGTAATGTGTAATGGATGATATGAAGTACGAAAATGTACTCAACCCCAAAAATTATCCAACTTCACAATGAACTGGCTTTTACATGTTGTTACCCACAATTATAAGCAATCTAATAAAAATTGCAAGTTACTGATACAAAATTTTTCGCTTTTTTGAATCCCTAAATAATGTGCATGTTATTTTTTTAACTTTATGGATCATTTGTGATAATTGTGGATGAACTTTTAGTGAGCGAAATAAAATAATGAGACAATGTGCAAGTTTTTAATACGAGTACGGCAATTTTTCTATTTGTAATAGAATATTCTCCACTGCAAATTACTTTTTTTAAAAATTGTAATTTGTAATGGAACGTGCATATATTACACATTACTTTTGTATCCGTAATGGAAAACGCATCCATTACACATTACTTTTTTTATTTGTAATGGCACGTGCATCCATTACACATTACTTTTTTTTATTTGTAATGGAACACGCATCCATTACACGTTACTTTTTTATTTGTAATGGGACATGCATCCATTACACATTACTTTTCTTTATTTGTAATGGGACATGCATCCATTACACATTACTTTTGTAATTTGTAATGGAAAACTTGTCCAATACACATTGTTTAAAGTAATGGGTAATGCATTACTTTTACATTACTATTTTCACAACTCTGATTGTGGAGTAAAGAGGAGGATAGAAGGACGTACGGAGGAAGAGGAGGGAGAATATGGGGAAAAATGGGACACCCTCCGGAATTGAAAATTGAAAATTAAAAAAACAAAGAAATTAGGAAATTATTATTAAACCGACCATATTCCAAAATAGACTAAATAATAAAATAAAAATTACAAGAAAATTGTCATTCTCATCGCATTGAAGCAAAACATGACCCGGAATTCCCTATCATTATTATGACACGTTTTTCCACGTTTATTTAATTTTACTTATAATTCAAAAAACAAAAATTCTAGGATAATACCTATTTGGGAAAAGAAATTTTGAAATTGGTGAAACCGAAGTAAAGTTATGAGCACTTGAAATTTCATTACTTTGAGGTTTCTGAAAATGGGGCCAAAATTGAGCAAAACGGTTTTTAATAAAAATTCATGAAAAATTTTGATTTTTCAAAGAAACTATTTGTAGATTCGTGTTCAGGGGGAAAAAATATATCGATATAAGGCCTGAAAAAAAAATTAAAATTTTTTTTTTCCATTTTCGCCAAAAATGAATCGGTTCACAAAAATGACTGTAATTTTTTTTCTACATAAGATTTTGACTTGAACCAGAGCTCATTCTCTTCGGAATCGTTCAAGCTTCAAATCCTCGCTTTGTTCATCCGATTCTGATCATTTTTTGATTTTTTGCAAATTTTTAAAGTTCGATCATCGATTTTTGCGAATTTTTGAAGGCATACCCCTTTCCATTTTTTTCGACGATTTTCAAAGTGCTCTCATTTCTACAAAAATTAAGTGATCGGAATGAACCAGACACCATTCTCTAAGTTTAGTGGCAGCCTTTAAGTACGAAAAAGAAATTTTCCAATCGGTCAAAGCAAAAAAAAGTTATGAGCACTTGAAATTTCGCTATTTTGAGGTTTCTAAAAACTGGCCCAAAATCGAGTCGACGAATTTTTCATTTTTTTTATCGTTTCGAAACCACATTTCGATGGGAAATTTACCGCTGATTTCAAATAGCACAGAAATTTCATCGAAAAAAAATTTATTCGCGAGTTAATGCGGAAAAATGGAACTCAAAAAAAGTTTTTTGCGGATTAAAAACACATTATGGATAAATTCCCTCATACTATTTCGGTTTATAGACCAGAGGACATACGGAGGAAGAAAAGGAAGAATGTGGGGCAAAATGGACAACTCGGGGCAAAATGGGACACCCTCGAAGATTGAACATTGAAAATTCAAAAAACGAAGAAGTAAGGAAATTATTATTACACCGACCATATTCCAAAATAGACTAAAAAATAAAATAAAAATTACAAAAAAATTGTCATTCTCATCGCATTGAAGTAAAAAATGGTTCAAAATTCCCTATCATTATTATGACACGTTTTTTCTCGTTTGCTTAATTTTACTCAATTCCAAAAACAAAAATTCTAGCATAATACCAATATTTTTTTTTTTTTTTGACGGACAATAAAATCCATAAGTACATTATTTTTAGATTTATAGCGGTGTTATCTTCTTAGGGTGTCCATTTTGCCTCACATTCTCCTCTACATTGTCTCGTAGGTCGTTTCGCGATAACGCGAGGGAGGAGGATGGGGAAAGAGAAGAAAAACGTGAGGACGAGAAAAATAAAACGACGATAAATTTTACCTTGACCATTTTGGCCGGCGAGGGATTTGGCCCGAGTGTTGCCGCTGGTACGAGCTCGTGATTCGAACCGGCGCGTAATCGTAGCAGTACACGCCAATGCTCCTGTCCGGCAACGGTTTCGGCCTTAACCGAGACAAGAACAGGACCGTTTTCACCGTCACGTCCAACGAGATTCACGTGCTCCTGCATGAGACAAAAAAAAGATTTGAGAATTACGTTATTATTATTATTATTATTATTATTATTATTATTATTATTATTATTATTATGACTAAATCTTTTGTTTCATAATTAATAAAAATTGATCAATATTATGTTATTATTATTGTTATTATTATTATTATTATTATTATTATTATTATTATTATTATTATTATTACATTATTATGATTATAAAATATACACTACCGGCGAAAAGTTTCCGGACAAAACTTCAAAAAAAGTCTGGAACGTTTTTTTATGCCAAGAATTCGGCTTCATTTCCTGATTTTTCAAATTATTTTTACAATTTGTTTTTAAATTTGGACTCTGTTTTGAAAACAGCTGTTTTCCGCCTTTTTTTCCTCCTCTCTTCAGGTGCACCCATCTTCTAGAGGAATTTTTTAAATACATTTTTACGATTGGATTCGTTAAGGGGAAAGTTTGAGCTTCAATTTTCTTTTTTTTAAAAACTTTGAGCCATTTTTTCCCCAAAGTTATGCTGTTTTTTGTGAAAAAAGAGGAAATTTGAAAAATCCTGTATTACACGAAAACAAAGAGGATTAATGAAAAACTTCAAGATAGCAAAAAGTGGCGTCTGTTTTTTTTTAGTTCAGAGGAATTTTTTCAGATTTTTTTTCTCTAATTTTTTTTTCCAACCTCAACATGAAAAAACAAAATTTTGGAAAGAAAAATCTGAAAAAATTCCTCCGAACTCAACAAAAACAGACGCAACTTTTTGCTATCTCGAAGTTTTTCATGAGTCCTCTTTGTTTTCGAGTTCCACGGGATTTTTCAAATATCCTCTTTGTTCACAAAAAACTGAGTAACTTTAAGAAAAAAAAAGGAAATTGAATCTCAAACTTTCCCCTTTATGAATTCAATCGTAAAAATGCATAAAAAAAATTTCCTCCAGAAGATAAGTGCACTTGAAGAGAGGGGGGGAAAAGGCGAAAAACAGCTGTTTTCAAAATAGAGTCCAAATCTAAAAACAATTTGTAAGAATAATTCGTTTATAAATTAGTGTAAATGAACGACTCAATGGTTTTTTGAATTTTTCACAAAGAGTTCACGACTTCCTCGTGCATTATTAAATTATTAAATAATATTAATTATTAAATTATTTATTAATTTACGAATTTTTTTATTTCAATTTTTTCAATCTTATTTAATTGAATGTAACTAATTTTTTTCTTCTCTCGTCCATTCACTTTTTTTGAATGCACATTTTGAGAGGCTTTTTTTTTACAACGTCGAGAACATACACGCCAAATGAATGATCCCTGGATAATAAAAGAGTGAATGAGATAGAAAAAAAAAAAAATTCCTGTTCCAACCTCCTCCCATATATCGCGTTGACAATGCAGGCACGCACATTGCACGCATGCACGAGCAACGAGGCGAAGACTCTTTAACCAGGCATTGAGCACAATCGAGCAAGCGATATGTATAAACATATATATGATGCAACTATGCGGCCACTTCCGCAGGCGCGTAACAACTGCGCTGCGAGTACGACACGATAAATAACGCTGTAACCACGATTATCGAGCGATAATAATGTTATCTGTACCGATTATTAATACATCTCCCCCTCGAAGATATTATCCGAGTATTTTTTTTTACTAAATTCCGAATCATTCTCTGCGACTCCCATCGATTATTGATAATTCGCAAATATATTCCACATTTGTCTTGTAATTTTCAATTTGTTTAATATATTTAATTTTTAATTCGTCGAATTTTTTGAATTTGTTCAATTTTTGTAATTTGTTGAATTTGTTGAATTCCTTTCATTATTTCATTATTGCAATTAGTTTAATTTTTAATTTTTCAAATTTGTTTGATTTTTATAATTTCTCAAATTTGTTTGGTTCGTGTAATTTTCAATTTGTTAAATATATTTAATATTTAATTTGTCGAATTTTTTGGATTTGTTCAATTTCTTCAATTTTCGTAATTCGTTGAATTTGTTTCATTATTTCAATTAGTTTGATTTTTAATTTTTCAAATTTGTTTAATTTTTATAATTTCTCGGATGTGTTTGGTATGTGTAATTTTCAATTTGTTCAATATATTCAATTTTTTATTTGTTAACTTTTTTGGATTTCTTCAATTTCTTCAATATTTATAATTCGTTGAATTTGTTTCATTATTTAAATTAGATTAATTTTAAATTTTTCAATTTATTTAATGTATTCAATTTTCAATTTGTTGAATTTTTTGGATTTGTTCAATTTGTTTCAATTTTTGTAATTCGTTGAATTTCTTCCATTATTTCAATTAGTTTAATTTTAAATTTTTCAAATTTGTTCAATTTTTATAATTTCTTGGATTTGTTTGGTTCGTGTAATTTTTTATATTTGTTAAATTTTTTAAATATCCTTAATTTGTGTAATTTGATTTATTTGTACTTTCATTTTATCGATTTTTTTTTCAAGTACGGTTCAGCATCAGTTCCACGAACAATTTACTTTTTTTAACAACAATTTTCTACGATTCTCAATGTCTCTTTTTTGCATACGATAATTTTGTTTTTTTCCGTTCTATTTCGAGGAGATATGTGCGTGCAAATATATATAGCTACGTGTTTTACTGGTGAACGTAATAGCACTAATAGCGTATATAATGCAAGTTTTAGCTCGGAACTGAGTAATTGGCAGCTTGGCAAATTGGACGTTCCGGATTTACTGAGATGCCAGAAATATTTATATGCATTAAGAGGATTTAAAAAAAAAAAGACATTTTCCGATTGCAATTCTCATCGAAATTTTCAATTTTTTTTTCCAGAAACCATCTTACATCGGCAAAGGATTTATTGCATTTTTTCAATTTTTCTTCAGAAATTTCAATTTTCAAATATCACGAGATTCTTTGTTATTTCAATTGTCTAATAATTTTTTCTTCTATTTTTTCCCATCATTTTTCAAATAAAATAATAATAATATTAATTGATCGCAATTCCTTCGCAAATAAGATTGAAATATTATATTGATAAAAAAAAACAATAAATGTTTGAAGTAATTACTATTTTGTTAGAAAAAAATCATTTCAAAAAATTAAATTGCTATATATTTTATAAATTTATACTTTCAAATATATTCAAGCATATCATCCAAAATATATCACGAAATATCTTACTTTTGGAATAAAATGTATTTGATAGATTCAAGAAATATTTGATATATTCGATATACTCACGATGTATTTGATATATTCGAGATATGTTATATTATTCGAGATATATTTTATATATTCAAGATATATTTGATATATTCGAGGTATATCTGACATATTCGAGATATATTTAATATATTCGTGATATATTTGATATATTCAAGATATATATTTTCATACGTTGTAAATTCACATTCAGATAATAGTGACAAATTTGTCATGGAATTGCGAAGAACAAAAATTGTTTTTTTTTGTTCCAAGCTGCAGGATAAATATTATATCGCGAGATCAACGAAATTTTATTCTCGAGCGACGACACACTCGAGCGGCTAATTTTATTATCCTCGAGATATTACTCGAGAGGCGTTAAATTTTTTTTTTTTTTATGAATTTATTATTATTTTTTTTTTCTAACCAGCGAGTTTAACGACACACGCGATATAGCATACAATATGTATGGGCACGGTTTTAATATGCAAGAAGGAGAGAGAAAAGATCGTTAAAAGTCTCTCCGTTTGTGTATACATATATATATTGAAATATATAGTAATTCCTCGTTTTTTCTCATATATAGATATGCAGGAGCATAAATAATCCGCACGAAGAGCGCATACGGTGAAAAAAATTGTCGGATAGAGCGAGGAGAAAAACCGTGGAGCGGAAAAATACGGTAATTCGAGTCGAGCGAGAGAAAAAAGTCCCTTTTTTTATATATTCGTCCTTGCTTTCGACACGATAAAAAAAAAATCAATGCCGCGCATTGATATTTCTCAATTTTCCAAATTTTTTCTCAAAATTCATGAATATTTTGAATTTTTGGGAAAATTGTTGAAAGATTCGTGCTCAGGGAGAAAAAATACGTCGATATTGAGTATTAAAAAAATTAATTGAAAATTTTGTTTTTTCGCATTTTCGTCGGATTTGAATCGGTTCACTAAAATGACTGTAATTTTTTTTCTAAATGAGATTTTTACTTGAAATTGAGCTTATTCTCTTCGTAATAGTTGAAGCTTCAAAATGCCGCTTGGTTCATCAGATTCCGATAACTTTTCGATTTTTGGCAGATTTTTAAAGTTAGACCATCGATTTTTGCAAATTTTTTAAGGCATACCCCTTTCTATTTTTTTCGACGATTTTCAAAGTGCTGTCATTTCTACAAAAATTAAGTTATCCGAATGAACCAAACCCCATTTTCCAAGTACAGCCACAGCCTTTAAGTACGAAAAAGAAATTTCCAAATTGGTCAAACCCAAAAAAAGTTATGAGTACTTGAAATTTCGTTATTTTGAGGTTTCTAAAAACTGGTCCAAAATCGAGTCAAATTAAAAAAAAAAAATTTTATCGTTTCAAAACCACATTTCGATGGGAAATTCACCGCTGATTCCAAATAGCACAGAAATTTTATCGAAAAAAAATTAATTCGCGAGTTAATGCGGAAAAAAGAACTCAAGAAAAGTGTTTTGAGGATTAAAAACACGTTATGGAAAAATTCTCTCATACTATTTCGGTTTATACACGAGAGGGCACAAATTCATGGAAAGAAACTTGAATTCAGATCGGATTGAGAACTTAAGGGGTTAAAAAAAAAATATATCTATAAAATTAAAGTTAAAAAAAAAAATTATTTTAGTAGTTTTGGCCCAAATTCATCAACTAGACCATTTTTTTGGAACAGACAGCCATAAAATACTCCATGTTAAAAATACACCGTGGAGGGTTTAAAAAAGGACCCGAAAGTCTCATTCATGATCGTAAGTCTTTCTTTTCCTTCCTTCTCTCTCGTTTTTCATTCTCAAACCACAATTCTCGACTCCCAGGACTGCGTCTCGTTTTTGGGTGACTATTGCTCTCCCCAAGCTACGAAAAAAGTTATATCAGTCGCCCGGAAACTTTGTTCACACACTGAGGGGAGGCAAGGGGACAGAAAAGCCATTTCTAAACTCCCCAAGAGGGTTATTTACACATGGCAATCATAGAACTAGTTAATCGACCAGTTGAGCAAACGTAATTCGACGTTGAATTTTCTTCAACGATTCACAAGCCCCGACTATTGAATTTTTTTTCAGTCCTATTTTTTTGAGTCGTCCTAAAAAGCTATAGAATGAGTTAAGAGGTAACAGAAGCAAAAAGATGTTGTTTTGCTATTTTTTGTTTGCTATTTTTTTGCCATTCTTTTTTTTTTTACTATTTTTTTGTTGCAAAAAACTACCACTTTCTCTGGAATCTATGTCCGCCATTTTGTAGCACAAAAAAATTTCCAATCCTAAAAATAGCCTTTTTTAGGACCGTACGTCTAAAATCCTGCGATCCCTCAAAGGACACCAAAGTCTACTTTTCACGCCTACTTTTTAAGGATCTACGTTTGTCCGCCATTTTGGAGAACGAAAAATGTACAAACAAAACTTCTAAAATTTCCGAACGCATTTCAAGAGTACATTTATGAAGTCCCGAGAAAATAATATCAATATTCACACTTGGAACCTCTAAAAAATTTTTTTTTAAATAGTCCTTGTTCGGAGCGTTGAAAATCCTGCAATTCCTCAAAGTACACGCGCGGAGGCGTTTAATTTTTATAATTTCTTAAATTTGTTCGGTTCCTGTAATTTTAACTTTGTTTAATATATTTAATTTTCAATTTGTCGAATTTTTTCGATTCGTTCAATTTCTTCAATTTTTGTAATTCGTTGAATTTGTTTCATTATTTTATTCAGTTTAATTTTTTATTTTTCAAATTTGTTTAATGTTTGTAATTTTATAAATTTGTTTGGTTGGTGTAATTTTCAATTTGTTGAATTTTTTGGATTTGTTCAATTTCTTCAATTTTTGTAATTCGTTGAATTTGTTTCATTATTTAAATCAGTTCAATTTTTAATTTTTCAAAATTGTTTAATTTTTATAATTTCTTGGATTTGTTTGGTTCGTGCAATTTTCAGTTGATTAATATATTCAATTTTTCATTTGTTGACTTTTTTGGATTTGTTCAATTTCTGTACTATTTGTAATTCGTTGAATTTGTTTCGTTATTTAAATTATATTAATTTTTTATTTTTCAATTTGTTTAACATATTCAATTTTAAATTTGTTGAATTTTTTGGATTTGTTCAATTTTTTTCAATTTTTGTAATTCGTCGAATTTCTTTCATTATTTCAATCAGTTTAATTTTTAATTTTTCAAATTTGTTCAATTTTTTATAATTTCTTGAATTTGTTTGGTTCACGTAATTTTCAATTTGTTTAATATATATTCAATTTTTAATTTGTCGAATTTTTTGGATTTGTTCAATTCCTTCAATTTTTAAGGATTTTCTTTTCTTCTTAAGGATCTACGTTTGTCCGCCATTTTGGAGAAGAAAAAATGTACAAAAAAAAATTCTAAAATTTTCGAACGCATTTCAAGAGTACATTTATGAAGTCCCGAGAGAATAATATCAATATTTACACTTGGAGCCTCTAAAAAAAAATGCCTAAAAATAGTCCTTTCGTCTAGCGTCCAAAATCCTGCAATTCCTCAAAGGACACGCGCGAAGGCGTCGATCAAAATGGAAAAAAAAGCGAAAGAAAGAGTCAGGCTTTTTCCTGCAATTTCGAATCTTTAAAGCTGCCAAAATTTTCCGGCTGACTTTTCTCGTCCTGAAGCATTTTCCACATGCCCAAAACGCTGCGGAGAGCGAAAGGACGAAATAAATAACAAGGACGAAATGAAGATCACAAAAGCCTGGGAATTCATTGAAGTGGATTAATCGGTCCAAAAATCCTGAGAATTGAAAGAGGAAAGCGGAAGGAGCGACGACGGAATGAAAATCGTGCTTTCGTCCTTCGCGGAGTCCTTTCTTTTACCGTCGGTGAAAAACCGGTCGAGGAAAATTTTCTCTTTTTGCTGAAGCGTCCCGCGCGAAATGAGACGAGAAAATGGTGGATTGGAGGAAATGGAGGCGAAGGGGGAAGCTTGAAAAAAAGGTTTGGGGACTTTGGAAGGAGCAGGAAGAGGAGGAGGAGAAGGACGAGAGACAAGATCGGACAATGGCGAAGATCGAGCGAGACAAAAGTGGCTTTTCAAGCAACGAATGAAAGGAGAAAGATGAAGAAAAGAGTCGTATATACGGGGGCATTCATATGGGAAGAGGAACAAGAGGGTTCGGAGCAAAACGCGTCTGCTTCTCGGCGGACATTGCCGCGTAACTCCTTAAGCCCGGCAACGTAAAAGAGAGAAAATAAGTATATAGATATATGTATATGACTATGAGAACTTTCCCACTCCCACGAGCAAAGTGCTCTTTTCCTGCGTTTGTATATCTCCGGCACGATATTTCTAGCTTAGTAAAGAGAGAGGGAGAGAGAAAAAGAGCGACTTACATGAGAAACGTAATTCCGCGTGTTACAATAATAATTTAATCTCGGTTATAAACAGTCCGACGTCACAACCATTCCTTTAAATCATCGCTGTTAGTGGTTTTTTTTATTTATTTTTTTTTAATTTTTTGCGCGTTGAGCATTTTCCGGTAGAGTTGAAAATATTGGAAATTTAATTGCGAAATTATTTCATTAATGAGATTTTTTAAAGAAAATATTTTGTTATAAATTTAGGTTGAAAATTTGGAGGCAGTGAAATTTTTTAGAATTATGCTTTCGTCGGTTAATTAAAATTTTTAGGAATTTTGAGGAAGCTAAATTTTCTAAAATTGTCTTTCAAAATCGGTGGAGTCGGGATGTTTCAGAAATCGCGCTGCTGGAAATTTTAGAATTTTTTTAGATGTTAGAATCTGTTATTCGATCGAAGGATTTTTTGTCTCGATACGTGGAAATTGAAAATGAAATAACTAAAATATAAAAGGCTCTTAAATTTTTTTTTATAACTACATATTTAAAAATCTTAAAAACCTCTTAAATGTTTTTTAGAATTATTTACTAATCTAAAATGGCGCTTCAATTTTTTTCCAAAACTATTCAAAAATATAAAAAAGCTCTTAAACATTTTTAGAACTATTTTAAAATCCAAAAAGGCCCTTAAATTTGTTTTTAGCACTATTCAAAAATCTGAAGGCTCTCGAGTATTTTTTCCAACTACTTAAAAATCGAAAAAAACTTCTAAATTTTTTTCACAACTATTTTTAAATCTAATAAAGCTCTTGCATGTTTTTAGCACTATATGAAAATCTAACAAGGCTCTTAAATGTTTATTAGCACTATTCAAAGTCTAAAAAAGCTCCTTAATGTTTTTTAGAACTATTTTAAAATCCAAAAAGGCTCTTAAATGTTTTTTAGCACTACTCAAAAATCTAAAGGCTCTCAAGTATTTTTTAGAACTACTTAAAAATCTAATAAGGCTCTTAAATGTTTATGAGCACTATTCAAAAATCTAAGGGCTCTCAAGTATTTTTTAGAACTACTTAGAAATCTAAAAAAGCTCCTAAATGTTTTTTACGACTATTTTAAAATCCAAAAAGGCTCTTGCATGTTTTTAGAACTATATGAAAAGTCAACAGGGCTCTTAAATGTTTATTAGCACTATTCAAAAGTCTAAAAAGGCTCTTAAATTTGTTTTTAGCACTATTCAAAAATCTGAAGGCTCTCAAGTATTTTTTCCAACTACTTAAAAATCTTAAAAAGCTCCTAAATATTTTTTAGAACTATTTTAAAATCCAAAAAGGCTCTTAAATGTTTTTTAGCACTACTCAAAAATCTAAAGGCTCTCAAGTATTTTTTAGAACTATTCAAAAATCTAAAAAAGCTCCTAAATTTTTTTTAGAACTATTCTAAAATTCAAAAAAGGGCTTAGATGTTTTTTAGAACTATTCAAAAATCTCAAAAGGCTCTTAAATATTTTTTTTAACTATTCAAAAACCCAAAAAGGCTCCCAAACGTTTTTTTAGAAATGAAATATGAGTGGAGTGAAAAGAATTTGGAAAAATTCTGCATAAATTTGACCAGAGCCGCTTAAGTCTCCTCAAAGATGTGCACATAATTCTCCGATTGTTGTTTCACGAAAGTGGCATCCTTCTTGGATAACTGTACAATGGTGCAATGCTAAGACGTTATATGAGGAGGGCTTTTACGTGGGTTACAACGCGGTAATATGCAATGAGGGCATAAAGGAGATTCTGCCAAGCCCACACAAACACACACACGTACGAATATCGCTTGTGTGAAAACGCGCCTTTGAATTTCCATTGTCTTGAAACGTTCGCCGAGACACATCGAGAATTGGTTAATGCCAAATGTAAACTCAGTGCGCGATAAGGCATAAAACGAGAGATGAAAACCAACAGAACGATCTATACCGATATCGTGATAGTGATAAATGCACGATTCGTCGATTTCTGCCATTAAAATAAAAAACAACGTTCTAGCCGTTATCAAGATTAGAGATATCGAGCCTGAAAAATTGATAAGAATTTCGCCTCAAATATTTGCAGATTTGTACGGTTAATATCAACGATTTCCGATGAATATAGCACTTAAAATGTCAAAGGAATCGTGAAATTCGTTAAATTACATTTTTTATGCATGTTAGGGGTGTCCATTTTGAAATGAACTTCTGCTGATTCTTGGATTCAACATTTTTTTCATCTCCACGTCTAGCTCATTTTTTCTCTCTAGGTCTAGGTCATTCCAGCCGATGAAAAGGGCAAATTTGCCATTTTCAAAAAAATTTAACCCACCCTGCCAACGAAAAAGCGTCGATAACACTTGGCAGTGTCATCCTGATCGATTCTCGGTTGCCACGCTGGTTGCGCCGGAAGTAACGCTCTGCCCGCTGAATCGAGGGCGTGCCGATGATCGGTACCGTCGACCCAATATCCCGGTGGCGTCACCACCATCGGCGGTTGTTGCGAATTCGACGGTGAGTTACCGCAACTTCCGGCCACTCCGTTGACACTGGCGCTGCCCGCGGTCGAGGCTTGCTGGAGCGCCGCCTCCATGAGGGCTCGACCGAGGGGTGCATCGCCGACCGGTGATGGCGATGGACTCGGCGTGAGAGTCTGTGAACCAGGACTCGATAACTGCTGATGCTGCTGCTGCTGTCTCTCGTCTCTCGAAGTCTGAAAAATGAAAAAAATTCATTAGCATTCCATTCCGATGAAAATAATCGATTTTAGCATGACACTAAACGTAAAAAGGAGGTTAACCATAGTTCAACATAGTTTAACATAGGTATAGATAATGCTATATTTAAAAAAATCGAATCTCGAAGGATCACCCTAATATTAATTGAGATCTGAAATAACGACCACTCTAATATACATCTTATAAATACATATATATGAATATAAAGAACATTCGAATCTCGAATGACCACCAAAATGTAAGTTGATACCTTAAATAACGACCACCCTAATATATATCATAATATACGTATATAAATATTTTTAAGAAATCGAATCTCGAATTATCACCATCCTAATATATATCATATAATACGTATACATATAAATGTATAAAGAAATCGAATCTCGAAGGACCACCCTAATATTAATTGAGACCTGAAATAACGACCACTCTAATATACATCTTATAAATACATATATGTATATAAATAATAAAGAAAATTCGAATCTCGAATGACCACCCGCAAAAACGTTGGCTTTTCCCATTTTTTTAAGGTTAACCGTAGTTAACTATGGTTAACTACGGTTAACGTACTACCAATAATTTATCATGGTTAACCAGGGTCAGCCATAATTTCTTTAATTTCTTTTCATCAATGGTTAACCATGGTTAATCAACGTTGACCATTGATAGACCTAAAATATACAACCCTTTTAAGTTAAATAGTATTTTACTTACTTAACTAATTACGAAAGTTGATCAGCAATCTTGCAACAGTTACTAGATATTTTATCTTCGACCTTTAGTGTTTGGGTTTACCACATTATAACTGTATCAAGGTTAACCAATGTTAACCACGGTTAATCATAATGTCTTGCTGTCAATGGTTAACCGTAGTCAACCACGGTCAACCATAACTTCGTTCTAGCAATAATTTATCATGGTTGATCACGGGTAACGATACTTTCTTTAATTTCTTTTCATCAATGGTTAACCATGGTTAACCAATGTTTATCATTGCTAAATCATGAATCTACAACCCTCTCAAGTCAAATGGTATTTTAATTTGTTAACTAATTATGAAAGTTGATCAGCAATCTGCCCCCAGTTGATAGATATTTTATCGTGGATCTTTGTTTTTGAGGTTAACCACATTATAACCAAGGGTTAACCATTTTATAATGGTAAATACATTTCCAGTATTGATGGTACCTCGAAGCACTCTGCAATTTGACAGTAGCCCGAACTGCAAATCCTATAAAATTATTCAATTGCCCAGATTTATCGGAATTTATTTTACCAGAGAATAGATAGATAAAAAAAAAGGGTTAACAATAACCGTATCGTTTGTTTACGATCAAGAATTTCGTGAAATAATATATTGGGCATTATTTTCAGTTTTATGCATTCTCAGGCCTTGCGGATCTGCATCAGGAAGCAGGTGTAACTTTTAACGAGTTTCGCCTGAATTTTTTAGGGCCTTTTTTTGGGGCGGGGGACACGCAGCGGATTCTGCGGGCTAACCGACGCACACAGGGTTCTAAAACGTCAATGTACGTTAATAATAATCGTCCGGGTGTTTATATGAGTGGAGCCATGTGGCGTTTCAGCAGGTGGTCCCTGTATCGGCTCAAAACTGACACTAAGCCTACATATATGTATATATGCACTATGCACATGCGTAGGTATGTATATATCGACGAGAACAGTTGGGAAACCCATTTGGAACTCGTCGACGTCGCATACAGATAAAAATGGACTAATTCCAGTAACTTCGAATTTGCATCGTTAAAATAGAACCAAATGTGGTTTTTAAAAGTAACTCCCCTTAAGGATGAATTTACAGTGAAGACCTGAAGCTCTAACATTAAGAAAAATTGAATCTAGCCGCCTTTAAACGATTTAGTGGTGAAATTCAAGAATAGATGGATCACCTATGATTAAGCTCTGTAAATTCGTGTAAAATAAATGGATCTCAATGCCTTTTTCAGCAACTTTCTGTAATTCAAATGTGAAATTACGAGCCAAAGAATGAGGGTTTAATTAGAAAACCAAAAAATAATAACGAGAGGAGATAAATTAGGATAAAAGTGTTTCATCTATTCTGCAATTATCGAAGTGGCGAATCGTTGATCTCTGTTTACGTTTTGAGGGCTTTGAACGACACCTTTTTTTTCTGATACTCGGTGTGCAAATATTTATTCAAATATTTTTCATTCACCAGACACTTTGGGTGGGAAAAAATATGGTTGAAGAAAATGCCCGAATATTATAAATTCCAAGAGTCTTTTTTTTCTTTCTTTGTGGGCACACGTGTGTGACTTCATTTCCACATTTAGACTCAAAGAGCCAATTTATATTATCTCGTTTCTCAACTCGCCTTTTCCCCGTGTGTATTCTCACATCTCTCGTTGTGTTTTCTCGCGACGCTAAAAATAATACATCAGAGAGAGAGAGAGGGAATAGCTCGATCGAACTGACAGGAATGAACGAGTTTTAACGACTTTTCACTTTTTTTTAGTTCAAACTCTTCGTGTAGATAGATATATGCATCATTTTAGATTCATATGGTCAATGTCACACCCTCAACTCTTTAGATTTTGAAACGCTCTGTAGAAAACATTTTATCGTTTCAGAAAAGCGTTTTCTAATTTTTTCAGATTTTTTTTTCAGCCCCTCCAAAAGTAGGAAAATACAACTCTGCTCATTTTGATTGGATTTTGACTTCAGCAGTTCCGATTTTGAAATTTGAGGCAGGAAATGTTCCTCCAGATCAAAATAACATCCCCAATTTATTTTCAAATTTTTTTGAGTCCTCTACAACCCCCTAATTGATAATTATATTCCAAAACTATCCAAATCGATGGAAAGAAAATTATCCAAATTCTACGATATTTTTTCACTGAAGAGAAAAGCTTTTTTTCAACCCTTGGAATTGCGCTTTTTGAAGTAAACAGTCTTCAGAGGCCATCGAACTGGTCAAATTGACCCGAAATGCTCAATATATGTATGTTAAAGCGTGGATGCATTATATATGAGGCATTCGATCCCAAATCGAACAGTTTGAAACACTTTTTTTTTATGTCCTGAATTTTATTTTATTTTTTGGTACTCATCAAAAGACCCTTGCTGGTAAATATAATTTAAAATTTTAATTTAAATTTAAAAAATCTCAAAATTTACCAGCAAGGGCCTTTTGATGGGTACTAAAAAATATAAAAAATTTAAGGAAATAAAAAAAAAGGTTTTCAAACTGTCCGATTTGAAATGGAACGCCCCATATATATATATATATATATATATATATATATATATATATATATATATATATATATCTTTGGTCGAGGGAAGAGCCAACGCTTCCTGAAACGTTGCAAACGACGAAGAGTTTCACCCTCGAGCTTCTCCCCGTCGAGTTATATTTGGCAGTGTGAGAGAAACCACAGAACTTTGTGTCTTTCACAATTTTCCTTTTTTTTCTTCCTCCCCTCATTCTCGCCTTTTGCTTTTTATTGCTCCCCGAAACGCTCATTTTCTCTCTTCCTCTCTCTCCCATTCTCCATCATCTTCGTGAAGATATTTTGGCTCTTTGGTGCTGCGACATCTTCTCTCTTGAATCTCTAAGCACTTAAATTAGTGAATGATCCCGGAGAGAGGGAAAAATAGGAGAAAAGGCGGAGCGAAGTCCGCTCTTCGCGAGTTGCAATTTCGAAGGAAAATTTTCAACTTCCAGAAAATCGCTTCCAACGCTCTTTCTCCCTTCAGCACGATTTTTCATCCCCCAAAGTCTGCCCGAGGGATGAATTCTGAATTTTCGAAGGGCAACTCCGCCATCCGGTAATTCAAGAGCCTCTCGACCTTCCTGGAAATAACAAACTTGACGGGAAACCTTGTAATTTATTTTTTTTCTCCTCTCCTTCCCGGGCTTATCCATTATATTTGCCGTCTGCATATTAAGGGATGCTTTTGGTTATTTCACTCTGTAGAAAAAAAATGCACATGGCGTTGAAGGTAAAATGAGATTGATCAACCTTGGGTTTTCCTGTTCGAGACGAGAACTTTATAGCGACTCCCCACTCGAGTAATCCCGTTGCAACACCCCCGACCTACCCCTATTGCTGCCTGTGTTGCAGGATTCGTGAGAAATGTCGAATCTACACGGTGATTCATATTTGATCGAATTGCTATCTTTATATTTTAATATTTTAATATTTTAATATATTTATGTTTTAATAATTTAACAGTTTAATATTTTAGTATTTTAATATTTTTAATATTTTAATATTTCAATGTTTCAATATTTTTATATTTCAATATTGCAATAGTTTAATGTTTTAATATTTCAATATTTTAATTTATGTGTGCTTGGAAATCAATATTTTAAATCATCTCCTCCTCAACGAAAACAAACGCAACTTTTTGCTATCTTGAAGTTTTTCATGAATCCTCTTTATTTTCGTATTATACGGGATTGTTAAAGTTTCCTGTTTTTTCACAAAAAACTTTCGAAAAATTAAAATTAAAAAAAAAAGAAAATTGAAGCTCAAACTTTCCCCATTATGAATTCAATAGTAAGAATGTGTACAAAAAATTCCTCTAGAAGATGGGTGCACCTGAAAAGAGGGGAAAAAGGCGAAAAACAGGTGTTGTCTTAATATTTTAATATTTTAATATTTTAATATTTTAATATTTTAATATTTTAATATTTTAATATTTTAATATTTTAATATTTTAATATTTTAATATTTTAATATTTCAATATTTTAATATTTTTATATTTCAATATTTCAAATCATCTCCTCCTTAAGACAACTCAAATTTGGTAAAGTGTGAAATTCCCTAAAAGAAAAAAATTTCGTATAAATGTGAAGTTTTCAAACTTAAAATTTTTTCGTTTCGTTTTTACGTTTTAAAAAAAAACGTATTTTTTTATTATTTTAAACCCGACCCCTTTCGATTTGGCTGAAATTTTGTTTTCCCTTTCTATCCAATTAAAAAAAAATTTCGGGAAATTTTCAAATTTTTTTATCCAACCCAAAAGAAAAAGCTTTTTTAATTTAATACTTAAAATTTAGTTCCTAAGAGTGAAATTCTTTTAAATTGAGTTCTTAAAATTGTTAGCTCTTAAAATATTTTCTCGTGCGTAATGAAAAATGAAAAAGGTGTGGAAATTGAAATTTTTTAAAATCGATTAAAGATAGTACATTACATCAGGAGGACGTAAAAACATTTTCTGACGAGCGATGTACGATATTTTATATCACGAGGTGCAATATGGACGTTTTCACGTCCGCTTGCGGACGTAAAAGCGTCCATTATTGTACTGAGTGATATAAATTACTTTTTTGCTCTCTAGCGAAGTTCATTTTTGAATGGTCTTGTATATCTCTCGCGTTATTCTCCGCATTTCGCTTTATATATTATTACGCGAGTAAGAGGAGAAGACACTTTAATCGCAATACAAATATTTAAACACTTGAGCCTCGGGGCAGAGCACGATCCGTACTGGAACGCTCGTGGCTCGTGAAAATACGAGTTTAGAGAGGAGAGACTCGGTGTTTATAACACAAGCGAGGCAAAAATAAAAAACGAGGACATTTCTCAGGTGGCAAAAGAAGGCGAATAGAGAAGAAAGCTGGAGAAGCCATCAGCGAGAGATTGGCAGGTTCACTTTCTCGCGTTTCTTTGGAGCAGCGAAAATAAATAAACAAATAAATAAAGTCAGTCG
Organism: Alloplasta piceator; assembly: GCA_946863875.1. Taxonomy (NCBI): domain Eukaryota; kingdom Metazoa; phylum Arthropoda; class Insecta; order Hymenoptera; family Ichneumonidae; genus Alloplasta; species Alloplasta piceator. The sequence goes on along the minus strand of OX333078.1, from coordinate 38,775,939 downwards.
AAAAAAAAGTCTGTGAATTCAAGAGTTGAGAAATTAGAAAAAGAAATAAAAATAGAGGAAAAACTCGTCAGAAAGCGAAGACAGTGATGGATATACTTTGAGGGTCACTTTGAACTTTGGCATTAATTATTCAGCGGTAAAACGTAATTAATTTAACCGAATAAAAAGACGAGTAAAAAGAGACTCGCGAAGAAGAGTAACTCAAAGTTTCACAAATAGAATTACCCCCGAGAATAATGTTTCAAAGTAATTTTTCATGTACTGTAATGACTACTTTTATTTCTCTCTTATTTTCTCCCTTTTTTCTTTCCTTTTTTTTTTTATAATAAGACGCGTGAAAAACAGCGGGAAATAAGAAAGTGAAGCAAGAGAATCGACTCTCTCGGAGCAATTTAATCGAATACCCTTCTCGGATTTATCGACGAAGTCGTGGCAAATATTGAGACACGCTGAATAATGCAATGAGAAATTCAATTACGCGGCGCGTTTTGCCCGAACGTTTGAAATAGAAGAAGAGAAAAAAAGAGTCCTCAGATTGCGAGAGCAATTTTAGAGGAGAGAAAAATATTTTCTGTGAAAATAAACTTTTGGAAAAATTGTATGATTTTTTTGGGGAATTTTGAATAATTGAAAGCGTGAAGAAAATTGAAATTGAGAAAATTGTTTGCAGCAAATTACTGTATTGAAATATTTCAATATTTTAAATTAACATATTTAATTAAAATTAATATTTTAATAAAAATATTTTAATGGTTTAATAGTCTAATAGTTTAATAGTTTGATAATTTAATATTTTGATAATTGAATTATTGAATAGTTTAATAATTTAATAATTCTATAGTTCAATTTTTTAAAATTTCAATGTTTTTTAAATTTTATTTTTTAATAGTGAATAATTAGAGTGTGAATTTGACAAGACAAGGCTTGAGGGGTGATTTTTTAAAATAATTTTTTGACGAAGTGCAGCAGTAATTGAATTTTAGAAACATTGTAAGTTCGAAGCTTTTACAACGGATTTGATATAATTTTTCTTCACTGTTAATCAAAAAATTTGAACTTAAATATTTTCGCAACTTTTCTCTAGAAAATTAGATTTTTTCAAAATTAAAATTCTTTTGAAGTTCAATAATAATTGAATTCGAAAAAAAATTGTAAGTTTTAAGCTTCTATGACGGATTTGACATAATTCCACTTCACTATTAATTGAAAAAAATTAAGCTTGAATATTTTTACAAATATTTTCTGAAAAAATCGAATTTTTATCGAATTGAATGCCACAAGCAATTCTTTATTAATTCAATAATAATTGAATTAAAAAAAATAAGTTTCTAGCTTCTACGACGGATCTGACATCATTTTTCTTCACTATTGATCAGAAAATTTTAACTCGAATGTTTCTACAAATATTCTCAAAAAAATTCGAATTTTTATTGAATTAAACGCCATAAGCAATTCTTTTCATATTCAATAGTAATTCAATTACAAAAGAATTGTAAGTGTCAAGTATTTACGACGGATTTGACATAATTTCTATTAATCAAAAAATGTCAACTTCAATTTTTTTTTTACAAATATTCTCTGAAAAATTCAAGTTTTTTAAAATTAAATGCTACAAGCAATTCTTCTTCTCAATAAATTTGAATTTAAACGAATTCAAAGTTTCACGCCTCAACGACAAATTTGATACAATTTTTCTACTAATCATTCACTATTAAATCGTCTCTGCGAGCATTTTCAACATTTGGTCAATTTTCAATCTAACAAAAAAAGTTTCTCAAAAAAAAAAAATCTCCCTGATGGGCGATTTTGATTTCTTTTTGCTTCTTCTGAAATGGAAAATTTTGCCATTACAAGCCCATCGACCTCGTCGAATAATCCCGGGAAATGGATATAAACTGCAACCCCGTTTTATTCGTTCGTTTCGTTCGGCGGTTTATCGCGAGAGAATAGACCGTGAGGAAGATTGCGAGATTCTGGATGGCCTATCTCCATCTCTTCGCCTATCCCCCCCCTCTCTCTCCCTCCCTCCCTCCCCCCCTCCCTCCGTCCGGCCCTCCCTCCCTTCCGCTCTTCCTCTCTTTCTCGCGCTCTCTCTTCTATTCGTTGACCCTTGTCTCTCCTTCGCCCTCGGTACTTCGTACACTCGTCGTTGTTACGAGAGAGGACACCGGAGAAAGAGGACGAGGGAGAGAAACCGAGCGTAAGAGCGAGTGCCCGGAGGAGCGTGGAACTCTGTGCGCGAAGTGACTCATCGAATGGTGGAGGCGAATATGCGTGGGCGAGGAAACGACTACGAGGACGACGAAGACGCGCTGGAGAAGATCCGGCGACTTTTCCTTCGTCTATCCAAGAGTTTTCGCCATTACATTGGGATAAATGTTTCAACAATTGGCGAAAAATGAATTATTGTTTAAATTAATAATTCCCCAAAATTCCATTCTATTCTGGACAATTTTGCCCAATTTTTCTTACAAATTGATTGGATTTTGTTTTTAATTCAATGAAAATTCTCCGCGACTCTTGAAATTGAATTTTTCTTGTAATATCTTGTAAATTTATTGCAAGAGTTTTTCCCAATTTTTCTTACAAACTGATTGGATTTTTTTTTCTAAATTAAATGAAAATTCTCTGCAACTTTTGCAATTGAGTTTCTTTGTAATTAAATTTTTTTTTTGTAACTTTGTATCTTCATGATTTTTTGTAATTTTTTTTATTTAAATTGAATAATTTTTTTTTTACTTTAATGAAAATGCTCTGCAACTCTTTAAATTGATTTTTTTTCAAATATCTTATAAATTTATTGTAAGAATTTTCATTCAATCTAAATTTAATTTCTCTGTAAGTCTTAAAATTGAATTTCTTTGTAACTTTAAAAAAAAATTGTAATTTTGTATCTTCATGATTTTTTGTCATTTCTAAAAAAACGATTGGAAGATTTTTTTTCAATTTTAATTAACTTTCTCTGTAACTCTAAATTAAATTTCTTCGTAACTCTGAATTGTAATTGTAACTGTGCAATTGCGCAAAAAAAATTTTGGATCTGATATCTTCGAAATTAGAAAAATTAGTGGAGTCGCAAAATTTTTTGTAAAATTCAAAAATTTTTTTTTTCAAGACTAACTTCTTAAGATATCCTTTTGGGATTTAGTATCAATGGTTTTTGATAATTTGGTGCATTTGTAGAAAAATTTTGAGTTTGATAACTGCAAAATTGCGAGAGTTGAAGGGCTCCTACATTTTATTTCAAAATTAAAAATTTCAAAATTTTATTTTTATTTTTTATTTTTGCTCGGAGGAAATATTAATATTTGGTAAAAGGAACATTCTATGTTTCCCTCACCTCAGCTAATTTTTTGTTTTTAATGAATTCGAATTTTTTTCTTCTGAAAAACAAAAATGTACAGTGCGAATAAAATCTCACTGAAAAATCCGTCCTCGCAATTTTCACCATCATTCTCGAAGGATTTACGTAATAGGAAACGCGAGAGTCTGCGATTATTCTTCCTTTCTCGGGATTCTTTTCTTCCTTCTTCTTCATCTTTATCTTCTCTTCCTCTTCTTCTTCCTCTTCTTCTTCTTCTTCTTCTTCTTCTTCATTTCCTTCTTTTTATTCTTCCTCACCTTGTTTCTCATCCTGGCCTTCTCTTTGTATTTATTTTTCTTCTTGTTCTTCTTTTCTTTCTTCTTCATCAGCATCTTCTTCTCATTCCACAATTATTCGCATTACATCATGCTCGGCAGCGTATAAATTCTTGACCCTCGTAATTGGCGAAGGATTTTCAATTTTCCATTGAAATTGCATTTGTAAATGCTCTTCACTTCACAAAGACATAATTCAAATATTTGAATTATCCCAGTAAGCAATTTAAAAAAAATTTCAAACCCATCTTTCAGATCCAAAATAAGTATCGTCGTAACAAATCACAAAAATGGTGGTCGTTGAAAAAAAAAGCCTTAAGAAAATTATCTGCAATAATTATGCACTTATTTCGAAAAAAATAAAAGAGAGACTAATTATTTCGTTGTGATTTAGAACTCGATATTTTCTAAAATTTCAAAGAATTCATATCTGACCCAAAAAAATGACCCATATTGTCCCCCACTCGAATGAAATATGTACAAAAAACATATTTTCATAGTATAGTCTGAATATATTAAAAATATATTTTTCATCTAAATATCGAATTGACCAAATAAAATGTAAATAAATTCATATAAACAATCCAAATATATCAAACGCCAAGTAAACAATAAAGAAAGCTATATTTCGAATACATTTGATGTATCATATAATATATTAAAATATTATAATATGATATATTATATGATATATCAAATATATTTGAAATGTTGCTTTCTTTATTGTTTACTTGGCATTCGATATATCATATAATATATTAAAATATATTATGATATATCGAACCTGTATTTCGAATATATTTCACATATAAACGATATATCAAACTTGCAGAAGTAGATATATCGAATATATCGTGATATATTTGATATACGAATACCTTTGATATATCATATAATATATTCGATGTATTATATCATGATGATATATCATATAAGGCGCGATATGATATATCGAATATATCGTGATATATTTTCGATATAAAAGACAAATGTTTCATTTTCATGGAAAATTGGCAATTTTTGATGCACAAAAATCGTGCAGATATTTCATTTCGAGCTTTCGTTGCCTCGAACAAGCTCGCATAAACAATGCAACATTTTCATCGTATATACTCATTCAACGAGGGATTTTTGTTCAAGAGTTTGAAAGAATCTTTTTATCTCTCCCATTCTCTCTCTCTCTCTCTCTCTCGCGCGCGCTTTTTTTCCACCCTCGTTGATCTCTCGCACTTTACCTTTCTCTTCACAGTCTCTCTCTCTCTCGCTCTCTGTCTCGTCTGTATGCACCCTCTCAAGTTTCTCCTTCTCTCATAATGCAAACTTATCTTTGCCCCGGCTATAGCCCGGCATTAGCAGCATCCTTCTCCTCTTTTCATTCGTCCGTCCGGGCTTTTCACTCCCTCGCGCCAGTTGCTTTATTAATACGCAAGCTTGGACGTCTCGTTTACCCCTTTTATTTTTCCCCTTTTCCACCCCCCCTCCCCTCTCGCCCTTTCTCGCTCTCACTTCCTCTTCGTTGCACCATTGGACAAGCTTTTCCTCTTTCAAACCTTCCGTCTGGTCCGCGTTTTCTTCTTCAACGTTTTTCTCTTCTCTCGGAGAAAAACGTGGGCAATGCGGGTCGCTCGAGAAAATCATAGAAATTTCATTGTTTGGAAATTTGCGCCAGGGTAAAAATTGCAATAGCATTACGTGATTCTGAAATTGATGGAGTTTAGAAAATATTAATTGATTTTGGTCATTTAAATTAATTTAAATCGTATTGTTAATTGAATTTAAAGCCCAAAAGTCACGAATAAGACGTCAGAAAAAAATCAATATAATTATAATAATATATATTATAATATATAATATGATATAATATAATACAGATATGTAAACAACAATAATTTAATTCTATAACGTTTTATAACCGTGACCCCCATTGCCAGTACTTTCTGAAATGCGCCTGTTTCTCAGTTTCCTCTTTTCCTCGGCTTTTTGACAATTTATTCCTCTCACTTGCACTCCGATATCACGTTTTTCACCCTCGCTCTCACGGTGTCTCGTGACACCCTCGTCTACGTATTGCATATACAGGGTGGTTAAAAAAAAAATGTTTTTGTTAATTCAGCTGCTCATTAAAATTTTGGCAGCATTTTCCAACAAAAAAATTCGCATGTTCGATAATGAAAGGGTATAATAATCTATTTTTCTTTTTTCAAACGAAATATTTTCAGGGAAAATATAGTAAAATCTGCAAGAAAAAAAGTGCTCTTTCTTAAGCACTTGGAGATCTAAATATATATTCAAGCCCTTGAAACTCCTTTTCTCCCTTCCTGTACAAAAACCTCGTACCCTCCGACAACCCCATCGACAGAATCCAAGAGAGTCTATTTACAGGGTGTCCTTTTTCATTTGAGACACGAAAATAAATCGATATTTGCGCTGGAAATCGAAAAACCCGTGAAATCCATTTTCAAGGTCATATCAAGGTCAACTTTTTTTAAAAAGAACGGAAATCTATATTTTTTTATAGTAGCATCATTTTCGATGTAAAAAAATGAACAAATTTTGTCCGAAATGTTTTTTGATATGGCCATTTTTCCGTGAAAAAGACGTTGACCTCTATTTAACCTTGAAAACGTCGACTCATCAATCAATCAATGTGACTCTACATTCAAATCGACTCGACACGTGTCTCGGGGTTTTTCGATTTATCGCGTAAATATCGAGTTAATCGACAAATAATTTTTTTATGTATAACGGGTGTCCCCATTCAACTTGATACCTTGAAATAACTCGATATTTACGCGGTGAATCGAAAAAACCCCGAGACACGTATCCAATTGATTTATATGAAGAATCAAGTGGCTATCGCACTTTTGTATTTCGTTTTCAAGGTCATATCAAGGTCAATTTCTTTTTCTTGAATGGAAATCTACATTCTTGATAGCAGCACCGTTTAATACGTTAATATACGTAAATACGTGTCTCAGAGTTTTTCCATTTACCGCGTAAATGTCGAATTCACCATTTCGGTGTCTCAAGTTAAATTGGACACCCTGTATATAGCGCGAGTCTGTGCGTGCATGGAAACTGCGCCCTGCAAACGCACAGGGGCTCATTCGCCGCGTAGACTGTCGTTATACGTCGAGTTTCATGCGGAAAAAGAAAAAAAAATTCTCCGCTCTCGTTTCCTCTCTCGTTCTTCCTCTTCCTGTTTCAGCCTTCCTTTTTTTTCATCATTCTCTCCCTTCATCTCGGGGAAATATTTTTTTTTTCATCCGCCGTTCACGACGCGCCAGGATTATTGAATTCAGGTGCGCCGTTGACGATAAAGTTGCAGAGTGGAAACGGATGAAACTGCCCATCGGTCTGTCTCCCCCCCCCCCCCCTCTTTTCCTTTAATTCTTTTCTCCGGCAGCCTCGTATATTTTTTTTCCTCCTCTCGCCAATTTCCTCTCGCTCCACGAACGAACGTCGAATTATTAAATTCAATTGTGGCAGACGCATATATTTTTTTTTCCTTATTTTCGTTTTCGCGTTTGTTCACCGATACTAACGCGGCGCCGCGCCGTCGATAAAGAGGGTCTCGCCATTGGATAACGGATATAAACGTGAGGGAAGCTGGAAAAAATAAAATAAAAATTTCCCCCTCATACGCATTTGTGTATAGATGTATATACGTTTTTTTTTCGCATCCGTGTATACTGTATATAGTCTCCTCTCGTTTCAAAGTTGCCTCGCTGTCGCGTCGTTTGTCTACTTCACGTATCCTGAAATTTGAGAAGGACACAGAAAGGGGAGAGATAAGCCCAGGCTGACGCTTTTACATACGGTGTGTGCGGATCGTCTCCGACCGAATCGACTATCTCTCACAACGCTCTCTCACTTCCTCTCCTTCCAACTTTGTATACATATATATTTAAATGACAAGTTTTCCGGCTATATCTATATGCGAAAGTGTTTCCTCGATCCTTTCATTCGTATCGTATGAAATAAAAATTTGCAACTGCGCTGTCTGAAAAGTATATGGGGCGTTTCATGTAAAGTGGAATTTTTTTTCCGGTACAGCATTTTTTCGAAATACAGTGTCATACGGAATTAGAATTTACATTGCAATTTTTTGAATATATGGGGCATTCCAGGTAGAGTGCACTTCAATTTACACATAATTACAGTATATATTCATAATATTCAAAAATGAAAAAAATATATAAACAAAAATTCGTAACTTTGAGATTTGTTAAATATATGGGGCATTCCATGTAAAGTGCAATGTAATTTGTTCGAGAATTTTTTTAAGGCCATGTTGATGAAATTAAAATTTGCAACATATATGGGGCATTCCATGTAAAATGGAATTTTTGTCCAGTACAGAATTTTTTTGAAATTGTGTCATGCGGAATCAAAATTTGCATGGCAATTTTCTGAATATATGGGGCAGTATATATATTCATAATATTTGAATATTAAAAAATATATAAACAAAATTTCTTACTTCAAGATTTGTTAAATATACGGGACATTTCATGTAGAATGCAATGTAATTTCTTCGAGAATGTTTGTAAGGCCATGTTGATGAAATTTAAATTTGCAAAATATATGGAGCGTTCCATGTATTGTACAATTCAATTTCTTCGACGATTTTTTTAAGGGTATGTCTTGATGAAATAAAAATTTGCAAATATGCGGATTGGAAAAAATGTATGGGCCGTTTCACGTAAAGTGCAACATTTTCCTCCCCTGAATTTTGTTACGAAATTATAACATGTATTTTTTTTTCAAATGTATGGGACGTTTTATGTAAAGTGGAATTTTTTTCCGGTAGAATTTTTCTTTTAAATAGTGTCATACGAAATCAAAATTTGCATTGCAATTTTCTGAATATATGGGATGTTCCAGGTAGAGTGCAATTCAATTTATATATCAATTACAGTAAATATATAAATAATATTTGAAAATTAAAAAATCTGTAAACAAAAATTTTAAACTTTAAGATTTGTTAAATATTCATTCAATGTAAAATGCAATGTAATTTCTTCGAAGATTTTTGTAAGGCCATGTTGATGAAATTTAAATTTGCAAAATATGTGGAGCATTCCGTGTAAAGTACAAAGTCAATTTCTTCGAGAATGTTTTTAAGGGTGCCTTGATGAAATAAAAATTTGCAAATATGCGAATTGGAAAAAAATGTATGGGTCGTTTCACGAAAAGTGCAACATTTTCTTCCACTGATTTTTTTAACGAAATTATAACATGGATTTTTTCAAATATATGGGGCGTTTCGTGTATAGTGTGATTTTTTTGAAAAATCATCACAAAAGTGCAATGAATAATCTCTTTTGAAGATGAGTTCCCTAATGATAACGGATCCTCGCCACGTGGCTGTTTAGCTACGCCCCGAGGATCCGACCGTTATTACGATTACCCTCCTCTTACGGCTCTTATTCTTCATCTAACGCTTTCTCTCATTCTCATCTTCGTGGTAAACAACAACCGTTGAATGTACCGTAGATTTAGCCGTGATTTTTCCGAATCATTCATTCTGTAATTTCACATTTTCCTTGACAAAAAAAATATAATTTAATTATTAATAATTTTTATTAATTAATAATTAAACAATAATTATTAATTAACAAATAAACAATATACGCCAATTTTTTTTCTCATCAATCTTAAAAAATATCTTAAAAAAAAATAACTCTAATCAATCCTTGACCCTCCATTTTTGAAAATTTTCCAATTTTCATAATTTTATGCGACAAGTCCGAAATCGCATAAAATCCGTTGACGAGTTCACATAAAAATTCCAATGGGGAGAGAAACGAGCCGGAGAATTAAAATGATGCGCCGTGGTATGGGAAGAATCGCGGATAAACGATAAAAATGTTTTTCGCGGGACATGAAGAGGGGAGGGGGGAGAAGGGGGGGTGAAAGAGGGAGTCTCAAGAATATAAGAGGGAAGAGAAGAGACACGAAGGAGGCGAGAGAAGGGGTGGGAAGGAGGGAGGGAGGGAGGGAGGGAGGGAGGGAGAGAGAGAGAGAGAGGGAGAGGGAGAGAGAGAGAGAGAGAGAGAGAGAGAGAGAGAGAGAGAGAGAGAGAGAGAGAGAGAGAGAGAGAGAGAGAGAGAGAGAGAGAGAGCCTTCGCGGGGTGTCGCTGACTCTCTCGTGGGAATGAATAATTCAGAACTGGGCATTGTTGGACGCGCCCATGTAAACTCCGTATACGTCTGTAAGGTGTGCCGAGAATTAAATTGACGCGCGGATGAGAAGACGCAGAGAGGGGGGGGGGGTCCCCCCACCCCCGGACGTTGTTAGTTTTAATCGCCGCGGTGCGAATAATTATTTTTCAAATAATTATAACAATTTTTCTCCCTTGTCAACGAAATTATTTTCAGAAAAAAAAAATTGTTAGGAATTTTTTTTTGTTACGGCGGTGTCTAAAATCCGTTGATTATCTTCGAGTGTCAATTCTCGAGGCAATTGTCAGATTGAATCGAGAGTGATTTTTGAATTTTCACTATTGAAAAAGTATGCTTGAAATTTTGTAATTAAAAAAAAGATGTAAGAATATAATAACAAAATTAAAAATAGTTAAGATATTAATTATATAATATGTTATTGTATGTAAATTATTATTTATAATAATATATTAATAAATCAATAAAATTGATTTTATTAAAAAATTATTAATTACTTTGTATGAAAATTATAAATTTATAATTATTATGAAATTAAGCAACTATTGCAAATAATCAAAAATTATTCATATATACTTTAATTATCCTCCAAACTTTAAGATTTGTAAATATATGGAGCATTCCATGAAAAATGCAATGTATTTTCTTCGAGAATTTTTTTTAAAGGTGTCTTGATGAAATAAAAATTTGCAAATATGAGAAATGGAAAAAATGTATGGGGTTTTTCACGAAAAGTGCCACTTTTTCCTCCACTGAATTTTTTCACGAGATTATCACATATATTTTTTTTCAAATATATGGGGCGTTTCTTGTTAAGTTGAATTTTTTAATAATATTATCAAAAAATTAATTTATTATTATTATGAAATTAAGCAACTATTGCAAGAAATCAAAAATTATTCCATACGTTAATTATCCTTCTCCTCTTCTTCAAATGGGGCATCGCAATATCGACTGATTAGTTATTACAAATGCGTTACTTGCCAAATTCGGAAGTCACACTCACGTGGGGGTAAAGAGGGTCATGGTAGAGAAAAAAAAGGAAATCATGAACACGAAGCCACGTTGACATTTTAATGATTCTTGTTTACAAATTTGTTCTCGCAAGGTCGTGACATAATTTTATTTTATTTTTTCCAAGCACCTCATCACATTCTTCAATCCACCGATTAATTTTGTTTATCACAAATATTCGAATTATGCAACGGAAAAATTATTTAGGAGTCTTTTGGCTTTTTTTCAAATTACTTTTTTATTCGAAAAAATTCATTTAAGAAATACAACTTTTCGAATTCCATTTTTGGGAAACAAAAGAAACTAAAATTTTGGAGGTTTCTTTTTTTCCTTTCTCTTGTGAATTCTTATAAAAACGGAGGGTTTGAGGGAAAATATTGAGAGGTGGTTTCAAAGCTATTTTACCCGTTCTTTAACTCGGACAAACGAGCTTGTTTTGAAGGCATGAAACGAGGAGCCAGGTGCGCGTTTACACAGAGGGTGGAACCTGAAATTTTTCGTTCTAGTTGTGGGTTTCACATTTTGCACCTGGGCCACTTTAAAGAGCGAGAGAGCGAGAGAGGGAGAGAGAGAGAGAGAGAGAGAGAGAGAGAGAGAGAGAGAGAGAGCAGCTTTTGGGCCTTTGAGGCCCTTGTCCTCGTTTGTAATCCTCCCGACGGTTTCTCAACGGAAAAACTACAAACGACGAGATGTAAATGGACTATGTAATCTTTCGTTTCCGGTGAAACTTCACCGCGAACAATGAAAAAAAACAATTTTCGTCCTATTGACCAGCTTAACGAGGACAGTCCACCAAAATCAGTTTCATTATTTTCGACGGTTTTTTGGGGAAAAAATGGTGGATATTTTCAAATTCTAGGGGAAATTACAAAGGAAATGCACTTGAAGAGGGTGAAAATTATTTTGGTACTTTTAGATTTTTTTTAAGCAGAGAAATTGTGAAATATTTTTAGAAACGATTTTTAAAAAATTTGAACTTAGAAATTCATTTCAAAAAGGTAAGAATTAATTTCTATTTTGATAATTTTCATTTTTAGAAAGCAAAAAAGTTTCTATTGAACAGAAAAGAAACTTAAAAAAAATAACAGCGAGAAAGGGATTTGAAAGATGTAACACAAATTTTGAAATTTTTAGAAACTGCTCTTAAAAAAATGCAACAAGATTTGCATTCAAAAATCGTGAAACTTATTTTTATATTCTTATGATATTCTTTTTTCCGAAAACAACAAAATTCAAATGGAATATTTTTAGCAATGATTCTAAATAAAATAGATTCTAAATAAATAAAATGATTCTAAATAAAATAGATGAATGTTTCAAAAAAGTGAAAATAAATTTTGATTTTGATCATTTTCATTTTTGGAGAGCAAAAAAATGCCATCGAATATTTTTAGAAACGAATTTTTCGGCACAAATTTTTTGTACCACGATTTAATTTTTTCTTTCAAAAAAAAAAGTATATAAAAAAATTTTTGTAGGCTGAAATAATGCTTCATACATGGGACTATAATGTATAAATAAATTGCCTTCATAAAACAGGTCACGTTTTTTTTTATCTCCAGATATAAGAAGACAGCAAAAAATCGCGTGCGTGTCCTTGGATAACTTTTTCTTTATCGTCCTCTGGTCGAGGGAAGGAGGCTCGAAAGAGTTTTCGGAGAGACACGTGAGTCAAAGTTTAGGGAGAAGGGCGCGATGAATCACAAAGGAATCGATAAATCTTATGTGTGAAGTAAAAAAAACAAAAGTTTTTTTTTGTTGTTGTTTCAAGACTTTGAGAGTTCTAAACGATCGAGGCATTCCAGACCATCTAGAAATTCTAAAAAGTCTAGAAATTTTAAGGATTCTGGGCATTCTAGATTTTGTAAAAATTCTCAATGAGACTAAGAATTCTATACGTTCCGGATATTCCAAAAACTCTAAAAATTTTACGCGATTTAGATATTCCCAAAATTCAAGACATTCTAGGCGTTCTAAATATTCCAAAAAATCCAAAAATATTCGGCATTCTGGACATTCTAAAAATTCCAATCGAATTCGAGACATACTGGTATGAAAATTTCGAAAAACAAAATCATCGGGACAACAAAAAAGTTCTTTTTGATCCAGAAAAAAATGATGAAAATCGATGAAGTAGGCGAGCTGCTAATTCAATGAGGAATACTTGATGAAAGGACAGACAAGTTTTTTTTCATCTAGATTTCGTACATTCTAAAATTTCTGAAAACTCTAAAATTTCTAAAAACTCTAAAACTTCTAAAAATTCTAAAAATTCTAAAACTTCTAAATATTCTGAAAATTCTAAAAATTCTAGAATTCAACATCTCAAAATTCTAATTGAATTTAACACACACTGGCATGAAAATCTCGAAGTAGAGAATTTTCAAGAGAATGAAAGGAACCTTTTCTCAATGACTGAGCAAAAATGATGGAAAATCGATTAGGTAGCCGCTGATTCAACGAGGTTCGCCCCACACACAATGCTCGTATATGTAATGGTACATACACATGAATATCGTTATACTCGTGATACTTAAACTTGAATAGCACGTTTAGGTGGGTGCAAACTTGTTATAATATTCTTTGCTGGCTTATCCAAGATGAAAGATCTATCTGCCCCCTCCCCGCCCCGGTTCTCTCTTTTTCTGGTGTTTGTCCGGCTCGATGACAAGAGAGCGTGACACGAATGCACGTTTAGTTGTACGGGATGAATCACATTGAGAGAGGCAAAAGAAGAAGAAGAAGAAGAAGCCAGCAGCAGTTCCGTTCACCGAGTGTCTTTCTCTCAACTTTTTCTTCTTCCATCTTGCTATCTCATGGCGATTTACTTCGCACTCATTTCTCCGTTCGCTCACTCAGAGATAGATCTCTCGATCCTTATTCGCGCGTGTGTGTATCGAACAAACGAATACACACACATGCGTGAATAAAATCGTTTCCATTCTTCGAGCACGCGCGCCTGCAGACTAACGGTCGATTTAAATCTCTCGAATCGTTTCAATCGTCTCCCTGTACTCGACGAGCGAGACAGAGACTATAAAACCGCGATGCAAACGCTCATATATGAAAAAAATGTGGGGCAAAATGGACATAATCAAAATATAACCCAACTAGAAAAAAATTGTTCGGGGGGCCAAAATGGGGAAGAAGATGGAAAGTGCCCTTTGTCTGAGAATTTTAGAATCTCTAGATCTTTTGAAATTTTTAGAAATTTTTAGAATGTTTAGAATTTTTGTAATTCCCAGAATGTTTAGAATTTTCCGTAATTTTAGAAATTCGAAAATTTTAGATGTCTCAACAGTTTTAGAATTTTTAGAAATTTTAGAATATCAAGAAGTTTTTTTTTTTTTTTTTTTAGAATTTCTATAATTTTTAGAATTTTTTTTTTTTATAACCAAACTAGAAAAAATTGTTGGGGGCCAAGATGGGGAAGGGGAAGATTGGAAGTGCCGGTTTTGTCTGAGAATTTTAGAATTTCTAGAACTTTTAGAATTTTTAGAAATTTTAGAATTTTCAGAATTTTTAGAAATTTCAGAATTTTTAGAAATTTCTATAATGTTTAGAATTTTCTGTAATTTTAGAAATTCCAACATTTTAGATGTTTCAACAGTTTTAGGATTTTTAGAATTTGAAGAAGTTTTTTTTAGAATTTCTATAATTTTTAGAATTTTTCTTAATAACCAAACTAGAAAAAATTGTTGGAGGCCAAAATGGGAAAGAAGATGGAAAGTGCCCGTTTTGTCTCAGAATTTTAGAATCTCTAGAACTTTTGGAATTTTTGGAAATTGCAGATCTTTTAGAATTTCTAAAATTTCTAGAATGTTTAGAATTTTCTGTAATTTTAGAAATTTTAACGCTTCAGATGTTTCAACAGTTTTAGAAATTTTAGAAATTTTAGAATTTCAACAAGTTTTCTTTAGAATTTCTATAATTTTTAGAATTTTTTTCAATAACCAAACTAGAAAAAATTGTTGGAGGCCAAAATGGGGAAGGAGAAGATGGAAAGTGCCCGTTTTGTCTCAGAATTTTAGAATCTCTGGAACGTTTGGAATTTTTATAAATTTTAGATTTTCCAAAATTTCTATAATTTTTAGAATTTTTAATAGAAAATTGCATTGGAAATTTATTTCGGAGTATTTACACTCATTGAAATAATTCCTTCATTTTTTCAATTTTTTTAATTTTCAATCTTCTTTCATAATTTTAGAGGGTATACCATTTTGCCCCACATTCCCCTACATATATTATATATAATTCTTTTTTTTTTCTCAAGAGGGTCATTATATTCTTCCTCGTGTGTCTTTTAACGTCCTCGGCCAATCCCTCCTCGGAGTGTCTCGCACGCACAAGAATTTATTTATACAAATTGACGCCAATTGCTCTGTTACGCAGATTTCGCGCTCTTCGTAATAATAATTATTATATGCATTTCACGTTCGTCAACGAGAGAGGATTTAACCGATCGTAAATAAACGGTGTGTAACGCGATCAATCGAGTCCGTCGTGTCCAGCTGTCGCGACGTCATTGTTATTGATCTATTTTTCATTAGAATTGACTGGCCAAAGAATTTCACCATTTTTTTTTTTTCGTTTATATAATCGGGGATAGTGAAGAAAGAAGAGAAAAAAAATGTAGATCGATAAGAGAGGAGATATTACAGGCGATTGTAATTCGAGTCCGGGGGAAAGTTCGATGACACCATCGACTAATAATTGAATCGAGTTATTAATTTTTTTTTTCGATAAGGGTCGATTGAAAAAATTTGAAAAAAATTAATAGCTCTCAAATCCGAGCATCGATTTCAAACATTGGTCCAGTTGAAATAAAACACCCGATATATGTTTCTCCATTTTCCAAATTCAATTAAATCCAATTTTTTCGAATAATCTTTCTTTACCGAGAATTGCTCTTTGACAAAAAAAAAAAGTTTCCAAATGTAAGGGAATTTCTTCTTTAAATGAAATTGGATAAAAAATAAATTTCTAAAAGTAAAGAAATTCTTTCATTGAAAAAAATGGAGAAAAAAATAAATTTATAAAATTAAAAAAATGCTCTCCTCAACAAATTTAAAGAAATCCTTTCCTTAAATAAAATTAAAGAAATAATTAATTACTAAAATTAAGGAAATTCTTTCTCCAAAGAAAAATGAAGAAAAAAATAATTTATAAAATTAAATAAATTCTTTCCTCAACCAAACTTAAAGAAATCCTTTCCTCAAATCAAATTAAAGATATCCATTCTTTGAAGAAAATTAAAGAAATAATTAATTTCTAAAACTAAGGAAATTCTTTCTCCAAAGAAAAATGAAGAAAAAAATAATTTATTGAATTAAAGAAATTCTTTTCTCAACAAAAATTAAAGAAATCCTTTCCTTAAATAAAATTGAAGAAAAAATTAATTTCCAAAATTAAAGATATTCTTTCTTTGAAGAAAATTAAAGAAAGAATTGATTACTAAAATTGAGGAAATTCTTCCTCTAAAGAAAAATGAAGAAAAAAATAATTTATAAAATTTAAGAAATACTTTCCTCAAAAAAATTGAAGAAAAAAATTAATTTATACAATTAAAGAAATCCTTTGCTTGAATAAAATTACAGAAATTCTTCCAAGAAAATTAAGGAAAAAATTAATTTCTAAAATTTGAGATATTCTTTTTTTGATTTGATTTTGAAATTGAAGAAATTCTTGAAGAAACTTTGAGGAATCATTGATATTTAATTTTTTTTTTTTCAACCTAGACTAGATCGATGCGGATCAATCAATTCTGCAGAGAGGCAATTACAAGCTGGATACATGTAATCCAGTGTATCAGTAGGCCGCGAGAAAGTAGGACTTTGAGTGTAAATGGCGTTCGCGTGTGTGAATATTGTGCGTCGCGTTGTTTTTTTTTTGCTCAAAGCATCGGGAGAACACACGAGAGAGCCTCGGAATCGAAACGAGAGCCATCGTCGATAGATACGCAAGTACACAGCGCACGTATTTGGTTCAACGCTTTTGCCCGACGGACGAGTTCGAGACTTTTCTTGCGACGTTCTTCGCCGTTAAAGACGCACAGAATACTCGAGTGGCCTTGTGCCAGAGTAGTGGTATTTTGTATGTAGTACGCAAGGTTTTTTATTTATTTATTATTTTTTTTTTTCAAGTTGAATTTCTAGCCATTAAAACGAAAAGACAAAATCGTGACTCGCGCGAAACGGACAAATAAACGTGTGTGACATTCCGCCTTAAGCGGCCTGATTCATTTAACTTTTTTAGCAGAACCGAAATCTATTTTTTAAACCTATTTTCATTTTTTCATTATTATTATTATTGTTGTTATTAATATTTTTTCAAACCTATTTTCATTATTTCATTATTATTATTATTGTTGTTGTCATTAATATATTTTTAAGACTATTTTTATTTTTTCATTATTATTATCATTATTCTTATTTTTTTAATTATTATTCTGGTATTTATTTATTTTTCTTCACTGTCATTCCAATGGAAAAGAGAAAACTTTCTTTTTACAAATTTTTATCAGGACAATTTTTTTTTATTTTTGCAAAAAGTTACTAAAATTGTTCGAGTATAGCAAATTTTATCCGAGGCTCAATCTACTTTAAATATGTTTTTGTTACTGTTCGAGTTCTGCATCTTTTTTTTTTTTTTAATTTTAACGGAGGAGGGAAAAGAGTGTATTTTTTTTATTTTTGGAAAAAAAGAATTTTGAGAATTACATTCGACGATGATTTGACATGGACTGTCCCATACGTATACGTTTATCGTTCAGGACAAATTCTTTCGAATTTCTGCAGAAATATTTGAAAAATTTGAAACATCAAAAAATTGTTCAAACATCGAATATTCATATCCGCGGCTGAAAATAAGTAATTGAAAATGTATTTTCATTACTCTTCTACTTTTCCATTTTTTTTATTCCAATAGAGAAGAAAAAAAGGACAATTTTTGATATTTTTGTAAAATAAAAATTTGAAAAGGTACATTTGACATTGATTTGACACGGGATGCCCCATACCATACGTTTTTTATTGTTCAGGAGAAATTTCTACACAAAAATTCGAACAATTTGTTTATCGGTTTATAAAAATCCAAAAAATTGTCAAAATATCTAACATTTTTATCTGAGGCTCAATATTTTCTTAAAAATCTGTTTTTATTTTTATTTTAGAAAATAAAAATGTTTAAATTTATATTTGACACGTTGATTCGACACGGAAATTGAAATTTAAGTTTGGGGTCGATTTTACAGGGGATGCCCCATACGTATACGGGGAACGCGTTTGCAAGTATGAGCTTATATAGTTCCATGGGAAAATGGGGGAAATTCCTCAAAGAAGAGAATAGAGAGAGAATGAAGGAAGACGCGGTAACGATAGAACGATCATGTACATATATATTAGGGTGGGTCAAATAAAATGACTAATTTTTTTCCCTGACATAATGAAAAATGTATTGTTTGGCATCTCAAAAAAACCCTCTGCAAGTATTAGCTCTTCATATTTGAATTATGAGGTCGCTCATCGCAAATTTTTATTTCCCATTTAAATGACAAAGGAATTTTTTTTTAAACTTTGTAATTCTATTATTATTTATTATATTATTATTTTTTAGCACATTTTTGTAGAGCATCAAATGTTCTACAAAAATGTGCTAAAAAAACTCTCCTAACCTCAACGGTTAAAGTTTAATGAAATTCCAAAGTAAACAAAAAAAAATTTCCTATGGGAAATAAAAATTTGCGTTGAGGGACTCTTAATTTAAATATGAAGAGCTGATTCTTGCAGAGGGTTTTTTTGAGATGCCAAACAATACTTTTTTCATTATATCGAGGGAAAAAAATTAGTCCTTTTATTTGACCCACCCTAATATATATACAAGCAAGAGGGAAAGACGGAGTAACGGTCACGAAGAAAAATTGCTTTGGAGGGCCTCTTTGCCAAGACTATATGTATATCTATATACATATACATAGAGAGAAGAGTACAGAGAGATGCTCAGCGAGTTATCTGCGGCGAGCTTTATAAGGACTCGACTGAGACGAACCGCTATATCAAGAAAATTCATGGTCCTTAAAAAAAAAAAAAAATCCGCTACAATTATCGAAAAAATTTTATCGCCACGATCCATCAGGATTCAATTTTTTCCTATATTTTACGCGTGTGAAAATTTTTATCAAAGAATGCAAAAATAATTCCATTGTAAAAAAAATAAATAAATATCGACATATGAAATAGTAATAAGATTTTTTTTGTATTAATTAGTAAGAAGTATTTGAATTGAAACATGACAAAATAATTGAATCGCTCTAGTTATTTTCTCGACACGAGATTTTTTGAAAAAAAGAGATTCAAAATTTTGTACAATTCAAACCCTTTGATTTTCCTAATCAAAAAAAAAAATTCGAAATCGAAAGTGTCGAAAATTGCTCCAGTTACATTTTCAGTAGATATTTGTCAAGATATTCAAAATTTTATGCAATTTGGAACCTTTTATAAATTTTTCCCAAATTAAAAAACAAACATCCTTTGCTTTTCTATATTTATAAAAATATTTTGAAAATTGTTCGAGTTTTTGAAAAAAAAATTCAAATTATCTTCAATTTTTATTTTTTTGTAATTTTTTCCCAAATTAAAAAGCGAAAAATGTTCTGCTTTTTAATATTTATTAAACATTCAGCGTATTTCGAAAATTGTTCGATTTTTAATAAAGGTTTTTGAAAAAATTCAAAATTATAGTCAATGTTAATCATTTTATAATTCTTTTTTAAATTCAAAAGCAAAAATTGTATGCTTTTCAAAATTTATAAAAAAATTCATCATATTTCAAAAAATTTTCGAATTACATCCACACAATAAATTTTGCAAAAAAAAAATTTCAAAAGGTATTTCTAACGTCCCAAATCCAAAAATTGCTCGTCCGTCGCAACGATCAAATATCAAGCCTAAAAATAAGAGGTCCGAAAATAACGGGGGCATTTTTTATATTCACGCGATTTTTAGCCTCACCTGTGTGACTAATTTGGGTAACGTATTTGTGTGCGATTGTCCGGCGCTCCTCTGTTGTTGCTGCTGCTGTTGTTGTTGCTGTTGTTGTCCGGAGTCCGATCTAAGATCGTGCCTCCACCTCAAAACGCCCATCATGTCCAAAAAATCGAAAAAAGTCACTCCCGCGAATTCCTCGCGCACTCGTCAATCGTAAAAACCGTTAAAATTTTTAAAAAACGAAAACAAAATTTCCCTATTTTTCGTTTTTCACGCCTTTAACAGTAGAATCTCGAAATTCGCGACCGGAAGTCCCGGGCGTTGCATTCTGAGCGACATCCGATATTTCACTTTGAATTTGGCGCCAAAAAAAATATTTCCGCACAAAAATCTCAAAAAGTTACTCCGTCGGTAATAAAGATTCAACGGGGTTTTTCCCCTCTCGAATTCCCCCTCAAATTCCCAATTGCCACTAAATAGCGTTTATTTCGGAACGAGCTTCTCTCTCTCTCTCTTTCTCGCATACGCGACGTAATTTCGCTGTTGCTTCGAGGCTGGAAAAAAAACGCGAGCACGCGAAGAAAAAGCTCGGATCGAAGAACTAGGCCTCTCTCTCTCTCTTCGTCTGTCAATCGTTCGAAAACAGTTGAAAAATTCTCAGAAGCCAGAATATTAGTGGAGCGTTTGTGTGTGTGAGAGAGAGAGAGAGAAAAAATAACGAGCCCAGCTGGTAACACACCGGCTCGAGAGAGATAATTATATTTCGTAAAATCGTCTCACTTCACGTTTATCCCGCGCGCCGTTCATCATAATAATAATCATCGAACGCGCTAATTCGGAAATTTCGACTTAAAAATCTCGTGGTAACTGCCAAATAATTTCGCTCGTACCTGAAAATATTCTCGCACTTGTCACATTTCAGTCTTTCGGGCACGCGAATTTTCCTTCTATTTTTATCCCGGAGCCAAACACTTTACCAATGTCCCGCGATATTATCATTATTATTTGGCGTTGAAAAATTTCACTGGCGAAAACGCGTTTAATAAATATTGCGAGACACACCGAGTTTGTTCATCGAGAAAATTATTCAGATATTTCGCCCACGTACTCTCTCTCTCTTTTCTATTCTTTTTTTCCGGTCTCTCTCTCTCTCTCTCTCTCTCGCGAGGTCAAAATAGAAAGTGTTTATCCAGCGTGCGAGTCGCTCGCGCTGTCTTCTCCGCGAAACTTTTCGCTGCACAATTTTCAATCGATTATAGAGAGAAAAAACTTCCACTTTGTAAGATTATTATTGTTCACGAATTTTTTCAAAATTATTAATAAGAGGTGGAACTGTTTTTGTTGCATCGAGCGGCGTCACAACGTCCCTCTAGCAAAATTTCTCGTCGCTGGAGTCTCACGCACGAGCGCAGCAGCGATACTGAAGCGGGAGTCGGGAGCGGGACTCGCGTAGTCGCGTGTAGCGAGACAGAGAGCGCCCTCTCCCCACCGCCGTCGCACGGTGAGAGCCCCGCGCAGCCCCCCTGCGCCGCTCGCCAGACGGGCGAGCGAGAGAGAGAGAGAAGATACTCGAGTGCGCGAGAGCGACGCAGACAGAGAGCGCTGTATATATTTTTCTTTTAATTCCTCTCGCACTCCACTGCGTCCCGCATCGTTGTTCGTCGTTCAAACACTATAAGCTCGTTCACCGTATGCGCTCGGTTCCTTTTTTCGACGACGAACGACGACTGCGACGATATCTTACGCGTAAGAGTAAGAGAGAGAGAGATTGCGCTACTTCTTGAGGCACAAAGTTATCGAATATGATTATATCGACACCCCACAGACTTCCCAAAGCGTGAAAAAAAAATATCGACGAAATTAAGGGGCCTATCGGAGCTAATTATTTAATCAATCATTTAATAATTACTTAACTGATTATTTAACGTTTATTTTCTTGTTTTTTTCGTTCTTTCGTCATTTTAAGGTTCTCGAAAATGGGGCCAAAATTGAGCAAAACGTGTTTTTGTCGAAAATTCATAAAAAAATTGATTTTTTTATTTATATAAGGTTTCAAAAAAATAAATACTCGGCAAATCACGCAAATCATTTGTGAAAAGAATGTATTCATGAGAAAAAGTGAGGAAAACCTATAAAAAATATTTTTTTATAAATAAAAATAATTCAAACTAGCTTAATTCATTTAATTTTTTTGCTTTCGAAATTTATTATCCCTCACAGTCACTGAAATATTCAAAAACAATTCAGAGCCCAAGAAAAAAATCATAATCGTTAATTCATGCTTTCCCGAGTGCATCAAAGTCGATTAATGACGTTAATTTGCATTTCAGCCCGAAGCGCCTTGAATTAATTGGAACGCCATTTCTAATTGAGTATTTTAACGAGGCTGGAAAAAAGAGATTACGGTTTGAAATTTACATTGAAATACAAGTCTCGACATTGAGGGGGGGGGGGGGGGGTGGAGGGGGGGGGATGTGAGACTTGATTTTTCAAGAGCTATTCATCGGTTTTGGAAATTTCTCACCGATAATAATTAAACATGCAAGGAAATTAGAACGCGTGGGTTACGACCTGCATTTTTTTTTTATATTCAAAATGCACCTGGGCTCAGCCTCGTTTTTAGCTTTGCTGCTGGGACTTTTAAATGGAGATATAAACTTGAATATCTGCGTCTTATCGCCCTCACTGATACGAGGTCACATCTTCTTCCGTCCTGTCTATCCAATGAAACGTGGGAACTTCCGGTTTACAATATATATGTATGGGGCATTCCATGTCAAATCAACCACTTTTAAACCCGACCCCTTTCGATTTGGCTGAAATTTTGTTTTCCTTTTCTATATCATTAAAAACATTTTTCAGGAAATT
The DNA here is from genome assembly GCA_946863875.1 of Alloplasta piceator. Lineage (NCBI taxonomy): Eukaryota > Metazoa > Arthropoda > Insecta > Hymenoptera > Ichneumonidae > Alloplasta > Alloplasta piceator. Next base: position 38,753,248 of record OX333078.1, on the reverse strand, counting down.
TTCAAATTTTTTTACCAACCCAAAAAACCTTTTTTTCTCAAATGGCTATAACTTCTTCAAAAATTGATTGATTGGGACTTTTTTTTCGTCTTTAAATGTACTTTCTGAAAAAAATACAAAAAAAATTGAAGATATCAAAATCTATGAAGTTGTTTACTTTTTCGAGAAAAATCGTCTTTTTCTCGAAGTTGGCCGTTTTCATTTTTTTTTTTCACTCAAATATTTTGATCAATTCCGGAAAAAATTCCACTCAACATGGAGTGAGTCGACATTTCATTCGATTCCTGAAAAATGTTTTAATGGGGCAAAAAAGGAAAAAAAAATTTCCGCCAAATCCAAAGGGGATCGGGTTCAAAAGTGGTCGATTTGACATGGAATGACCCATATATATATGGGGCCTGCTGGTTGCAATGTTTCGTTGGAGTGTGTTTGTGGAGCGTTAATTTCACGCCCGAGGTCATGTATATATTACGCATCATCGGGAAGATCTCAGAGCAGAGATTAATAAAAATTTATTTTCCTTTCTCCGCAAAGAGCGTCGACGATATCTTTCAGTAGCTTGGGAATGAGGCTAGACACTGTTAAAAGCTTAGAAAAAAAAATAGAAAATGGCTTTTTAATATCCTCGAATCTGCAATCGATGGCACTTTTTCTTAAATTAATTTAATAAATTTAATTTTTTTTAATTCTGGAAAAAATCTTGAAAGGAGAAAGTAGCAATGGCGGAGGAAGTGATGGTAATTAAATTGAATTAAAAGAAAGATTAAACAATATATAATTGAAGTTGATAAAAAATATTTTTTTAGGTTTTTTCTTCATTTCTCTCGTGGATAAATTTTTTTTCGACAAAAACTCTGCGTGATTTGCAATCTGCGGTGAATTTCCCATCGACATGAAGTTTTGAAACGATAAAAAAAATAAAAAAAAATTTTACTCCATTTTGGGCCAGTTTTTAGAAACCTCAAAATAGCGGAATTTCAAGTGCTCATAACTTTTTTTTGGTTTAATCGATTTGAAAATTTCTTTTTCGTACTTGAAGGTTGTGAGCGAACTTAGAGAATGGCGTTTGGTTTATTCCGATAACTTAATTTTTGTAGAAATGAGAGCACTTTGAAAATCACCGAAAAAAATGGAAAGGGGTATGCCTTAAAAAAATCGCAAAAATCGATGGTCGAACTTTAAAAATCTGCCAAAAATCGAAAAATGATCGTAATCGGATGAACCAAGCGAGATTTTGAAGCTTCAACGATCCCAAAGAGAATGAGCACAAGTTCAAGTGGGAATCTCATTTAGAAAACAAATGACACTCATTTTAGTAAACCGATTCAATTTGGCGAAAATGCAAAAAAAAAAAAAAAAATTTTTCGGGTCGATCGATGTGTTTTGTACCATTCAACACGAATCTACTGATATTTTTTTCAAAAACTTAAAATTTTCATAAATTTTCATTAAAAAAAAAAAAACATCTTTTCATCAGAATTTTCTTGCTTTTCTCTCATGAATAAATTTGGTGCTATGAATAAATTAAAAAAACAACATTAAATTAAAAATTAAATAACGCTATTGGAAATTAAATAAATAAAGTAAGAATAAAGTTTATAAATTTAAAAATTCGGCCTCAAAATTTTCCACTCAGAATACAAGGCCTCAAACCTTAGAGACCGATAATACCAATTATTGGACGATAAAAAAATTCCCTTATTTACTGATGAGTAAAAAAAAACGATATTTCACTAACAAAATCTATTTGCACAATTTCTGATAATTTTTTTTTTCCAGTTATTACGAAATGACTGTCATAGAAATTTGGTGTGGGGAATGAGGGTCATATGACTTTGACAGGTGACCATGGTTATATATAGTGGGCAAGCACGTGGGAGAGAGAAAGAATATTAAGTGGGAATGGAGACCTTGGCATCAGAAGAGCGGATGTAGTTTCGTGGTCGACTTATTTCGTTGTCGCTCTGGAGTTTCTGTGTGCCCACCTCCACCCCCTTAAAATACCTATGTACAAAATATATATGTATATAAAATGCTGTCAGTAGATGGAGGGAAAAAATGTACGTGCCACTGGCTTTCCAAGTTCTCTTTGTGGTTAACTCTTCTCCTCCTCTCTCTCTCTCTCTCTCTCTCTCTCTCCCTCCCTCTCTCTCTCTCTCTCTTTCTCATTACCGCGACTCTACTAGAGTCCCACTTCCTGTCCCGGACCGAAAAAAAGAAAAAAAACCTTTTCCAGACGTCCTTTATTCCATTCGCCACGAGTTCCTGACACCCGAGAGCAGAGGATTCCCTGCAAAAGCGGATGGTAACGGCTTTCGCCCAACCGGATATGCACAGATCGTTGTGCATGTCGTTCTACGAAGTAATTCGGGAAGGGTGTTCGAAAGATTTTTCTCAATTTAAATCAATTTCTCAATTTTTCTCAATTTTTCTCGCGAAAAAATATGCTCCAATACTCGAAAAAGTATAGCCAACGCGAAAATAGAGATTTTGGGACTGGAAACGCAATAACAAAGAAATTTGGTTTGGACGCATATTTTCAAAAATTGAGAAAAAAATTTCATTTTCTCTCTTTAATATATTTTACAAGCCTATTCCAACGGAAATTGCCCGGGCAATATGAAAATCGTTCTCATTTATCGAAATTTCGAAGTTTTGGCACTGAAAAGCTCCAAAAACACTCAAAAATCGCGTTTTTTCGAAATAACATGAAAATTATTGAAATGAGAGGAATTTCACTAGCATAGTTGGATTGCCCAGACGATTTTACATCGACTTGGACTTTTGTGAATTTAATTGACTCAAAAATAGAGATTTTATGGCCAAAAATGCAATATTAAGGAAATTCGACTTTGGCCGATACCTTCAAAAATGATCAAAGTTTTTCTTTTTCTTCTTTTAACATCTTTCAAAAGCCTATTTCAACGGAAATTGCCCGGGCAACATGAAAAGCGTTCTCATTTATCAGAATTTTGAAGTTTGGGCACTGAAAAGCTCCGAAAACACTCATAAATCGCGTTTTTTCAAAATAGCAGGAAAACTATTGAATCGAGAGAAATTTCACTAGCATAGTTGGATTGCCCAGACGATTTTACATCGACTTGGACTTTTGTGGATTTAATTGACCCAAAAATGGAGATTTTATGGCAAAAAATGCAATAATAAGGAAATTCGACTTTGGCCGATACCTTCAAAAATGATCAAAGTTTTTCTTTTTCTTCTTTTAACATCTTTCAAAAGCCTATTTCAACGGAAATTGCCCGGGCAACATGAAAATCGTTTTCATTTATCAGAATTTTGAAGTTTTGGCACTGAAAAGCTCCAAAAACACTCAAAAGTCGCGTTTTTTCAAAATAGCAGGAAAACTATTGAATCGAGAGAAATTTCACTAGCATAGTTGGATTGCCCAGATGATTTTACATCGACTTGGGCTTTTGTGGATTTAATTGACCAAAAAATAGAGATTTTATGGCAAAAAATGCAATAATAAGGAAATTCGACTTTGGCAGATACCTTCAAAAATGATCAAAATTTTTCTTTTTCTTTTTTTAACATCTTTCAAAAGCCTATTTCAACGGAAATTGCCCGGGCAACATGAAAATCGTTTTCATTTATCAGAATTTTGAAGTTTTGGCACTGAAAAGCTCCAAAAACACTCAAAAATCGCGTTTTTTCTAAATAGCAGGAAAATTATTGAAATGAGAGGAATTTCACTAGCATAGTTGGATTGCCCAGACGATTTTACATCGACTTGGACTTTTGTGGATTTAATTGACCAAAAAATAGAGATTTTATGGCAAAAAATGCAATAATAAGGAAATTCGACTTTGGCAGATACCTTCAAAAATGATCAAAATTTTTCTTTTTCTTCTTTTAACATCTTTCAAAAGCCTATTTCAACGGAAATTGCCCGGGCAACATGAAAATCGTTCTCATTTATCGAAATTTTGAAGTTTTGTCACTAAAAACTTCAAAAAACGCGTTATTTTGGCTTACCAAAAAAACTATCGGCTCAAAAAAAAATCCCCCAGCATAATTGGAACCGGAAGGCGATTTTGCATCGACTGGAACGTTCGCCAATACATTCGACTGAAAAACAGAGATTTTGGAAGCATTAATGCACTTCCAAATGAGTAAAAACGTCCAAAAAACGTCAAAAATCGATGTTATCGTTTTTTTCTTCGTTTTTGTTTCCGATGATTCTATCCCCCAACCTCTCATAAAGCTTCGGTAAAAATAGCATTCTCTGGCATGACAAAAAACGGGAATAAAAAAAAATTTCTCCGTCCTCCGTGGCAACGTCTCGAAATGATAAATGGCAAAGCGTGATAAAGGTGACTGGAGAAACGATCGTAAAGTTTCGTTATCGTTGAGTCTTCGAGAACGAGCGTGACGACTACGACGATATACTGACCGGCATAGAACGGTTTGGGGGAGGAGGCGGAGGGGGGGGGGCTAGAGAAAACATACTGTACATATGTACAGGGATTATTACCACAGTGCCTGCGGTACGTGATGACATACGCTGACGGCACAGTTGGATTTAGAATCGATCGAGACACTCGCAGTCCTCTATAATAGCTTTTTTTTATGTTGAAAAATTAAAAAATGGAGAATTTTTTTAATGTAATCACATTGCCCGGAACATGGAGATCCGAGATTCTCTTATTCATGGGGGGGGGGGGGGGGAAATGGTACTTCAAGTCCCTTGGGAATACGACTGTCACACACAAAATTGTATACCAAAACCAAGTTAAGGTCCAATATCTCAAGAAATATCAATTTTCTCAAGTAGGTCTGAAGGACCTTTTTTGTAGGAAATTAAATTTCCAACAAAACTTTCCTTTGCAATTTTTCGATAACGCTGATCATTTCAAAAATAACAGCAAAAAAACGAGAAGTGTGGGTTAAAATCAACTTTAGTGACTCGTACCATCTCACCAGTGTAAATTACACTTATGCTGCTCAGGACACTTTTGAAGAACGTTCAATTCTGCGTAAGTTGCGACCAAGGACAATATAATAGCGTAAAATGCCGTGGAGTTATAGCAATTTGAAGAAAAAAGTTTTTTATTTACGTGTATTTTATATGGGAAATCTTTTCACGCGAAGGGCGAGTACTTAATATTAATATTAAGGGCTGTAACTTTCAGGGTAGTTTCTTTTAGACATATGCAACAGCATTTTAGGTGGGGAGGGATGAAAATTTAAAAAAGTCGAAAAAAAATCACCCTAATATATATATATATATATGTATATATCAGCATATATCAGTCCTTCTTCCTCATGCCGTTGCAGGAATGACGTGCCCCGTCTCGTACTTTGATTATGTGCAGCACGGCATTGTTATAAATTCGCATATATATATATATATATATATATATATATATATATATATATATATATATATATATATATAAGCGCATATTTTATATGGGGCTTCTTACGTCAAATCGACGCGGGGATTTCGGATCCAAAAATGTCGAATTATCGTCGCAAATTTGTTATTGCATCGATAAATTGTTTAGTGATTTAATTAATTAAATTAATTCTATAATCAATTTACTTTAATCAATTTTGTGATATTTAACGATTATTTATTCAATTTAATAATCGATTTTATGAATTCGTAATTTAAATAATTCTTCGTTTACAAATGTTTTTTTTTAATCACCCCAAGTTGATTTTTTTTTCTCAATGGATTATTGAATTTCCCGCCATTATTTCTAGAAGTTTTAAATCCAAAACGTTGCAAATTGCGTTTTGAAAAATTGAAAAACGTCTTTTTTAAAAGATATGGAGACCGAATTCAATTAGGTGCAATATAGTTGAATTATAATTAATCAATATTAAAAAATTAATCAACGACTTGAAATATTAATTTACCAAATTAATTAACATTTCAAGGAAATTAATGACAACGGTAAATCCTTCTAAAGTGAAGTATCTATGAGAAAAGTTTGAGTGACCGAAAATTTCTCGTTAATTTAAAAAATCAAAAAACCATTGCAAAAATCCGATTTTTCATCCCTATATTCTCTGTAACCAGCAAATCGACGTCATTTTTTCACCAAACCCTAAAGTTCCAGTTCCAGAGAACCAAAAAAAGAATGCCAATGCTCTGTGGGGCAATTTGGACCACCAAAAATATTCGAGCCATTAGTGACAATTTAAAAATGTCAATTTTCGTTGAGAGATGGAAAATGGAGAAAAAATAAGACATTTAAGGGGCAAATTTTCTAAAAACTATTGTACTGCGTATACATTTTTTATTAAAAATTTTATTAAAAAATTTAATTTTAAATTAGTTTAATAATTTTAAATTAAAATTATCAACAATTGGTTCCACGAATCATCAAGGCCTTCTGTCTGAACCTGTTTATTTTTTTTTCCCATGCTCGCTGGAGCACAAAATTCTCCCCCGTCGTCAGTTTCTTAGACGCTTACATTGTCATTACTATTGTGATTATTAGCGTTATTATTACACGTACATGGCCGCGAAGGAGAAAAATGCGTTAATCTTGCTGTGCGTGTGGAAGAGCTTCTCGTTGTTCGCGATCGTGCGTTTTCACAGGACGCGAGAATTAAAATCGTCGACGGGCACTCGAGCAATACGTTTGTATACATATATACGCGAAAATGTGGGGCAAAATGGGCACCATAGAAAAATAACGCTGCTATAATGCTACGGATAGTGCAAAATCATCAAAAAATTCAATTCCAATCGTAGTTGTTTAATATTTATTTTAGGATTTCTATGGTGGTCCATTTTGCCCCGGGCTGCCCATTTTCCTCGATACTCGGATTATCGAAGATATTATAGGAAAAGTATGTTACCATAATACTCTTTTAGAGAATTTTGAGTTATTTTTTGGCTTCAATGACGATTTTGATTTATTTTTTTCAACTATTAAGGGCAGTTGTCATGAAAATAGATTATTGAATCTAGATCTGATTTACTGCAGAGTCTATTTTGGAATATTTATGGAGTCTATTTTGGAATATTTATGGAGTCTATTTTGGAATATTTACCCTCGTTATAATTCCCTCATTTCCTAGATTTTTAAATTTTCGATGGTTTCAGATGATTTTAGAAGTGACCCGTTTTGCCCCGAGGTGTCCATTTTGCCCCACATTTCCCCACATGTAATACGAGAAATCTACAATCTTCACGGGTAATGCACCGAGGCCATTCTTGAAACAACTATACCGTACAATTGCCGAGATACGTGGATAAACATTTGAGTGTGTAAAAAAAAAGCATTATTTTTCGCATCCTCGATGACACTCGAATTTTTTAATCACAAAACTTTGCTTTTCCTCTAATTGGCTGGACAAGTCATTAAAAAAATTAATATCTCCCGAATCCTTCGCATTACTCTACTTTCAATATTTGTTATTAATTCAAGTATTTTTCAGAATTTTTAAAAATAATTTCAAAAATATTTTTAACGTCAAAATTTTAAAAAAATCGCTTTTTCTAGAAACTCTAAAGCAGAGTATTTGCGAAGTTGTGAAAAATCAAGAAATTAGAAGTTTTTAATATCTTGATTTATCAAAAATTGGAAATATTTCGAGTTTAAAAAAAGTTGACCTAAAACAGCTGATTAAAAAAATTAAAAAACTTTTTAAAAAATGTCCAAGTTATTAATAAATATGAGACGACTTTTTTGGTCCTTTTTTTGCACTCTGCATCCCCATTAAAATTGTTTATAATCGTGCACCGAAAGTCACCTGCAAACGACAGCGGTAAATAAATCCGAAAAAAAAAACAAATATTCTTTTACTTGAATTGATCTTGTCGACAGCGAGGCAAAAGTTGGAGAGACAACGGGGAAGAAAAAAAAAAGGAGGACGTTTGGGTGACTGGCTCTCGGCGAGGTAGTTGAAGCGGGACTTCCGGTGCGGGTACCTGATGGCAGACCGGAAGTGGCTTTGCCCCTGGTCTCTCGATTCTCTCACCGCAATCCTCATTCACGATATATATATTCGCAGTGAGAGTGAGTCGTTCGAGTTCCCAGCGGAATATATCTCTCTTTGCTCCGTTTCCTCTTTGTATCTTTCCCATCTTTCCCCCGAGTGTCTTTCGCCACATTCGACGAAATTCGCCGAATAAGCGATTTTCGAATGGAGCTTTGTACTTTTTCGTATCGGATCGTTCCCACGTGAAGAAACGTGCGAAAAGGAGCGGTCAATCGAGATTCCATTTTTCGAGGAGATTGCAGGGATTTAGTCATAGTTAAATCGGGGCTAAATTTTGAAAAATTATTTTTATAAACGTTTGTTTATAAATTGTCAATTAGAAAAGAAAATTCCATAATTTGAACCCTTAAACCTGTCGCGATCCGCCCTCAAAAACTGTCGTGGCGATTTTTTTGTTTTCCTACAATTTTTGATAAATTTTGTTCAGTCTTTTCGCAGGATAATTCACATTTCTCGTCCATTTTCAATGAATTTGGATCTTTTTTTCCTCGAAAGATTCTCCATCGACTGAATTAATTATTTTCTACAATTATCATTTAAAAATTGTAATCTGGGGACTTTTAATCTCGATTAACAAATTATTGTGATTTTTTACTTAGTATCAATTATGCATGATAATTCACATTTCTCGTCCATTTTTAATGCTTTTTGGATCATTCTCTTCCTCGAAAGATTCTCCATGGACTGGATAAATTATTTTCCAAAATTATCATTAAAAAATTGTAATCTTGGGACTTTTAATCTCCATAAACAAATTATTGTGATTTTTCACTCAGTGTCAATTATGCAGGATAATTCGCATTTCTCGTCCATTTTCAATTATTTTTGGATAATTCTCTTCCTCGAAAGATTCTCCATGGACTGGATAAATTATTTTCCAAAATTATCATTAAAAAATTGTAATCTTGGGACTTTTAATCTCCATAAACAAATTATTGTGATTTTTCACTTAGTATCAATTATGCAGGATAATTCGCATTTCTCGTCCATTTTCAATTATTTTTGGATCATTCTCTTCCTCGAAAGATTCTCCATGGACTGGATAAATTATTTCCCCACAATTATCATTAAAAAATTGTAATCTTGGGACTTTTAATCTCCATAAACAAATTATTGTGATTTTTTACTCGGTATCAATTATGCAGGATAATTCGCATTCCTCGTCCATTTTCAATGATTTTTGGATCATTCTCTTCCTCGAAAGATTCTCCATGGACTGGATAAATTATTTTCCACAATTATCATAAAAAAATTGTAATCTTGGGACTTTTAATCTCCATAAACAAATTATTGTGATTTTTTACTTGGTATCAATTATGCAGGATAATTCACATTTCTCGTCAATTTTCAATTATTTTTGGATCATTCTCTTCCTCGAAAGATTCTCCATGGACTGGATAAATTATTTCCCCACAATTATCATTAAAAAATTGTAATCTTGGGATTTTTAATCTCCATAAACAAATTATTGTGATTTTTTACTTGGTATCAATTATGCAGGATAATTCGCATTCCTCGTCAATTTTCAATTATTTTTGGATCATTCTCTTCCTCGAAAGATTCTTCATGGACTGGATAAATTATTTTCCACAATTATCATAAAAAAATTGTAATCTTGGGACTTTTAATCTCCATAAACAAATTATTGTGATTTTTTACTTGGTATCAATTATGCAGGATAATTCGCATTTCTCGTCCATTTTCAATTATTTTTGGATAATTCTCTTCCTCGAAAGATTCTCCATGGACTGGATAAATTATTTTCCAAAATTATCATTAAAAAATTGTAATCTTGAGACTTTTAATCTCCATAAACAAATTATTGTGATTTTTCACTTAGTATCAATTATGCAGGATAATTCGCATTTCTCGTCCATTTTCAATTATTTTTGGATCATTCTCTTCCTCGAAAGATTCTCCATGGACTGGATAAATTATTTTCCACAATTATCATAAAAAAATTGTAATCTTGGGACTTTTAATCTCCATAAACAAATTATTGTGATTTTTCACTTAGTATCAATTATGCAGGATAATTCGCATTTCTCGTCCATTTTCAATTATTTTTGGATCATTCTCTTCCTCGAAAGATTCTCCATGGACTGGATAAATTATTTCCCCACAATTATCATAAAAAAATTGTAATCCTGGGACTTTTAATCTCCATAAACAAATTATTGTGATTTTTTACTTGGTATCAATTATGCAGGATAATTCACATTTCTCGTCAATTTTCAATGATTTTTGGATCATTCTCTTCCTCGAAAGATTCTTCATGGACTGGATAAATTATTTCCCCACAATTATCATTAAAAAATTGTAATCTTGGGACCTTCAATCTCCATAAACAAATTATTGGGGTTTTTCACTTTGTATCAATTATTGTCAATAATTGATACAAAATCTACGAAATATATCGATGCAGAACCTTTCAAGGAATAAAATGAGCTCTTAATCATCGAAATTGAACAAAAATTGTGGATTATTCGTGAAAAAATACTAAACGAAGACATCTGGAAATTATAGTGAATGGTCGATATTCCTGAATTATTTCTCATATAATATTACAAATATTTTTCATTATTTCGGTATTTCTCCTACAGGGATCTTCCTTATTCACGAAGATAATGCAGAAATCCGCCGAAGCTTGAGAAGGAAAGTGGCTCTCGTTTTACCGACGAACGTTGAGAATTCTTCCTTACCTTAAAACGGTAATGGTAAGATAACCAACAGTCGCACGAAAATGTACTTCGGTCAATATTTTTTCGGTACATAAGAAAATAAAACTTTTCCCTCTCCCATTAAAACATTCCCAACGGTAAGATCAAAAAAATGGCGTCGGTGGTAACTCCCTGTCGGTAACTTACCGACTGCGGGAAAACAGTATTACCGACGCTTACCGACTGCGGTAAAGAGTGCTCTCTGCCGTTTTCAAGGTCAAAACGGAGGATCGAGGTCCCAAAAAGTATAAAAAAGGGTCTCCATCACGTGGCAAACAGATGAAACGCGTATAAACCCGGCTATGAGACCGGATGCAACCTTCTCGATGATAATAAGCGAAAAAGGAGCAAAAACAAGGTCCATGGGAACTCGAAAAATATTTTTACGATCGTTCCACATACCCACGTGCTGGATAATGTTTTTGCAATACCTCTAAAAAAAAAAAAAAAAAAAACAGGAGGCAATTTCAACGCGTCAAACCGTTACGAGAAAGCCTCGGGGTGTGTTGTCCCAATTTGTGCTTTTATTTTTTCGTTGCTTCGCAGTAGCGATTCCCAAGGCAAAAGGTATGACAAGGAGAATGTTGATGACGGGGAGGAAGGTTTTCTCGTTTTTGGGGCCCAAAATGGCGATTCGCAATTTGCAAGAATCAGTTTAATGGCATCAATGCCAATATTGCCAATATCCGGTTGATACAAACCGGAAGTCATTTCCAAGAACGCAGGAAGTCGATGAATCAGGAATGCTGCTCATCATTTTGGAATTTCAATGGTCCCCAAAGTGGGGGGGGGGGGGGAGGGGGCGAAAGAGGGCGGGAGAGGAAAATGTGAAATCGATTTCTCACTACAAATGCGTTTATGTTTCCTCGTCGCGTATCAAACCAGGAAAAGCTCTCGATTATTCCCTTTTTCCATCATCCACTCATAATGAGACCCGAAAACCCATTAAGCCATCCCTCCATCAGAAATAAAACGAGAGATATATATGGGTCATTCCGTGTCAAATCGACCAATAGTTGGAATCGACCCCTTTCAATTTCGATGAAATTTGCTCAGAAGTTTTCTTTTATCATAAAATGAAATTCCTCCGAAGGAAGGAAATAAAAATTTATTTTTCGAAATGCAAAATTCAAAATTTCACAATTTTTCAGGTTTATTTTTTAAATATCTCAAAAACAATTACAGTTCCGAAACAATCGTTTGGGTTCGTCTTCAAGAGTATACTTAAGGCTAAGAAAAAAAAAATATTCCGATTTTTTTTTTTTTTTTAATGATGAATTTGGAGAATTTTGAATTTTTTAAAATCGTGAAAATTCACGATCAATATTTAATTTTTGGTTCAATTTTTTAAATATAATATCTTGTACCGATCTTAAAAGATCCTGCAATTTCAGAAAATATGAATTTCTGAACTTTGGTACAAAATTTGTTTTTCGTTGTTTTTACCTCTAAATTAAGTAAAGTTGAGAAATCATGTAATTTTGTAATTTTTAGCAGTAAAAAACACACGATTGCTCAACTTGACTTAACTCAGAGGTAAAAAAATAAAAAAATTTTTTTACTAAAATTCATTAATTTTAAAAAATTCAAAATTCTTCAAATTTATCATTTTTCAAAATTTCTTTTTCAGAATATTTTTTTTCGTAGCCCCAAATATACTCTCCAAGATGAAGCCAGAACGATTTTTTCGTAACTATAATAGTTTTCGAGATATTGAAAAACTAAACTTGAAAAATGGAAAAAAAATTGTTAAATTTCGAATTCTCAAAAAAAAAATTTAATTTTTTTCTTCAGGTAGAACTTCGTTTTATGATAAAAGAAAACTTCTGACCAAATTTCATCAAAATTGAAAGGGGTAGATTCCAACTATCGGTCGATTTGACATGGAACGACCCACATATACACATACAAGTGTGGCAAAACAACCAGAGATCGATTATCTTTTTATTCATCGTCGTTCTATTTACGTCATCTGGGAATCGCACGCGTGTCCCTCCCTAAAACTCTCCGGGAAACCGGAAGTGGCGGTAAAAGAGTCCCTGAGGAGGGTTCAAACGAATGATACGATTAATTATTTTGGGCAAAAATGTCCATGGAGATTTTCTCTATATTTAACAGAAAAAAAGACTCTCCATTAGTAATAATTAATTAGAAAATGGAATATCGATATTTTTCATCCCTATTTTTTTTAAATAAACCTCCCCAAAATATTTTTATATGTATTTAAAAAAAAAAACTATTTTTCAAAAGTTTCCAATGTCCATTTTTTCTCCTTTTTTAAAAATTCAAATGGTTCAAAGAGTCATTTTGGTCCATCTCGAATTTTGGGGGGTCGAATTTTAGTCCCAGATTATAAAAAAAAAAAAAAAAGTTTTCTGGTAGTAAATAAAGGTTTTTGTGGGGTGTAACGCGGAGGCGCGCGTGACTGGCACGTTCTTGACTTTGCCGGGGAAAAAAAAAATGTATATCCCTTGAAAGACTTAAATTGACAGGCCCCCGTCACAGTTTACAACGAAAGCCCATATAATGTCCCATTGAAGAGCTTGGCCGGACCCAACGGTGACGCAATCGGGAGGAATAAAAGTGCGGAACGACAAAGAGGAGAAAAAAAAAAATAATAATAGGGAAAACCATGGAGATCCAGAATCATGCGTCGAACGCCATTTAACTGACCGTGACGGAGTGATTCGTGACGGATTGATCCACCACACACGCTTTCGTATACATATTCGTGTATATATGAGGCATTCCGCGCTATTTCGACCAAAATCTTGCCTCGATGATTTCGATTTTCCTCTAAATTTTTTATATAAAAAAAACACATTGAAAAAAAAAATTCCCAAATTTTTTCAGAATTTTTTAATCACGCGTTTTTTTGATTTTTTTTTTTTTTTGAAAGGGACCACTTTGTAAAATCTGAAAAAATTCAGAATAATTTCGTTTTCCCTCTACATTTTTTATATAAAAAAAAAGACTGAAAAAAAATTGAGCAAATTTCTTCAGAATTTTTTGATCGCGCGTTTTTTGGATTTTTTTTTTTTTTTTAAAAAAAGGGACCACTTTGTAAAATCTTAAAAAATTAAAAATAATTTAATAGAATATAATGAAATTTTTGGGCTTTGTTCCAAAATGGAGATTTTAATACTCTATGAGTAAAAAATTTTTTTCTTTAATTTTTTTTCAATAAAAAATCCAAAAAACGCGTGGGCGAAAAAATCTGAAAAAAATTGGGACATTTTTTTTCAATGTGTTTTTTTTATATGAAAATCGAAATAATCGAAGCAAGATTTTCATCGGTTGTCGTGGAATGCCTCATATATGTGTGTAAGCCTCGCAACGTAGCCGCACCCGCGTGAAAAATCGACTTCATCCATCTTCGAGTATTTGCGCGTCAGGGGAAACACACTCACGCGGAGCAAAGCGATCGAGTGTCGATGTCACTTTCTCGCGATATTGTCTTCTCTCTTTCTCTCGCTCTTTCTGCTGAATTATTAATCCGTGACTGGACGCGCAACTCCGGAAAACGGTTTTGAAAAATCGTTACGAAAATTCCAAACAATTCAATCAAATGAAAAATGGCGGAAGAAGGAACTGTTTAAAAATAATGAAAATCACATTAGTTAAGAAATAATGCGACATATTATTTAAAAAATAATGATAAATAAGTTAGTTTAAAAATAATAAAAAATAGTATATTTAAAAAATATTGGAAAATATTTTTTTTAAATATTCTATTTTTTATTATTTTTAAACAAACTTATTTATTATCATTTTTTAAATAATATGTTTCACGTCATTTCTTAACTAATCTATTCTTCATTGTCTTTAAACAGTCATTTTTAAGTTTGAATGTCATAAAATTGCATCGAATAAAAAAATGGCAGAAGAAGAAATTGTTTAAAAAACAATAACAAATGTATTAGTGAAAAAATGGCAAATAATGGTAAAAAATTGAGTTGAAAAATAATATGAAACATATTATTTATAAAATAATAATATATTATTTAGTTTAAGAATAATAAAAAAATAAAATATTTAAAAAATATTGGAAAATATTTTTTTTTGTAATATTGAATTTCAGAAAATTGCATCGAATAAAAAAAACGACGGAACAAGAAATTTTTTAGAAACAAAGGTAAAAAAATAAGTTGAAAAATAATAAAAAATATGTTGGCTGAATAATATTGAAAAATATATATTGTTAAATTTGAATTTAACAACTTAGTTGAATTAAACAAAGTAAAAAAAAGACTGTTTGAAAATAATGAAAAAAAATATTAGTTATGAAATAAAGTGAAACATATATTATTTTTTTAAAAAATAATAAATAAGTTAGTTTGAAAATAATGAAAAGTAGAATATTTAAAAAATATTGAAAAATATTTTTTTGTAAGTTTTAATTTCAGAAAATTTTATTGATAACAAAAATGACGGAAGAAGACATTGTTTAAAAATAAAGGTAAAAAAATGAGTTGAAAAATAATAAAAAATATGTTTTTTGAAAAATATTGAAAAATCTATATCGTGTAATTTAAATTTCAGCCAACTTGATCAAATTTAAAAAAGTAAAAGAAGGAACTGTTCAAAAAAATAATGAAAAACGTCTTACTCAAATAATAATTAAAGAATCATTTGAAAAATAATAGAAATTATATTATTCAAAATTAGTTTTTAAAAAACAGTTTCGAAACCATGAAAAAAATAATCTCAACTTTACAAAATTAATTTTATAGAAATTTTTCTTCCATCTCCAATGTCCGATTCCATTTTCAAAAAGATCTGTCTGAAATTTCGCCTCGGACTCGACAAAATTAATCTTATGATCCAGAAACCATCTTGGACGAAATTTATCGTCCAAGTGATATTTTGACATTCGTACGAATTTTATAATTTTTTTTGTCTCATTTTGCGCTTAATTTACCGCTGGAAAAACAGCGAAGTGGAAAATTCCTTTTCCTCGGTCATCTCCCCTTTTTTTGTGCCTAACCTTATATTTTTACGGTCATTTTCTTGCCCAACGGGCGGCCTCATCCAACTTTTATTCGGAGCCATTCACGAGGGGCAGCAAAACGTGTTGTATAAATTCCGATGGGAAATTAGATGAGATTAAACGAGGCGAGAAAAAGCTATCTGCTTGCTCCCTCTTTAAAGATTATTATGCGGGTGCCTCTATTATATAGCAGACCCTTTTTTAAATTTTCCATCCCTCTCCCCTCCCCTCTACTCCCCCCCCCACCCCTCCCCACCTTTTCACACTCCCAGACTTTTCTTTCTTTCTCGTGAAAAAAAATTCCAACACTAACCTGAGAGAAGTAGGGAGGAAGAACGCAGCGTTGATCGTCGAGACGCGAACTCTGAACCCTCTCGAGGAGCTCGAAGAGATCCTGCGTCGTGTTCTGCGGAAAATTTCAAATGAAATTAGAAAAAAATTCAATATCTGAAAATATGAAAATGTTTGAAATGACAAAAATTTCAAAATATTTGAATTTCAATATTTGTTTTGTGTGAATCTAATCTTTTTTCTAATTTCAAATGAAATTAGAAAAAAGTTCTATATCTGAAAATATGAAAACTTTTGAAATGACAAAAATTTCAAAATATTCGAATTTAAAAAAAAAAATCGTGTGAATCTTATGTTTTTTCTAATTTCCAATGAAATTAGAAAAAAAATTCAATATCTGAAGATATGAAAAATTTGAAAATGACAAAAATTTCAAAATGTTTGAATTTCAATTTTTTTTTTCGTGTATGAAGAAAGGGAGTATTTTGGAAAACCTAAAAAAGCAATAATTTTGGAAAATTGAAATAATTTACAAAGTTTGGATTTAAAAGAGTATTTAAATTCGAAACATTTTGACAAAATCGACGATTTTTTTTAAATTGAAAAATGGATATTTTATGATCTTGGATTTTTTTTTAAATTTGTGTAAATAACTGCAAAAAATTTCTAAAAATTCTTTGACAAACTTAGAAAAGTAAGGATTTGAAATAGCACAAAAATATTCAGAAACATTAGGATTGTAAAATTTTTAAATCTCAAACGTTTAAGAAATTCGTCAACTTTCTAAATTAAATAATTCAAATTAATTTTTTTTTTAACTGTACGGTAAAAGAAAAATTATTATTCGACAATTTCAATATTGATAAAATTAAAATCGTGCTAAAAAAAAATTAAAAATAGAATTTGTTAAAAACATTTAAACTAAATTGAAAACCTTCTGAAACTCCAAATTTCAAAAATTACAAAATCCACGAAAATTTTTAAAATTACAAAAATTTCACAAAACATATTCGAATTTCAACAAAATTTTCGTGTATGAAGAAAGGGAGTATTTTGGAAAACCTAAAAACACAATAATTTTGGAAAATAGAAATTACTTACAAAATTCGGATTTGCAAGAGTATTTAAAATAATATTTTTTTGGAAAATCCGCCGATTTTTTTAAATTGAAAAATGAAAATTCGATGATCTTGGAATCTTTTGAAAAATTTGTGTCTAAAAAATTTATGTCGCTGAAGCTGGCAGACGGAGCTAGCAGACGCGCGCGCCGGCTTCTGGTTGTGACTGTACTCCCAACGCAAGCCCGTGCGCTCCAAAAAGTAGTACTGCCAAACGGTATGCATGCATTGGAACTTTAATAAATTAAAAAATGAACTTGAAATTCATTTTGTATCTTGCTAAATTCACGTAAATGGTTAATCAAAGGTTGAAAATATATAAACAAGTGATGTAATAATTAATAACGTTGACTCTTCCAATACTAACAAATTGACGAGGATAACGAACGCACATGAACAACGGTTCTCGTAAATTCACAAGAATATACCCTGACCCACAAGAAACAAAATGGGCTATGAGAAACCCCGGGGCCGAAATTGTTTATAACAAATAAAAATTCTTTTTCATCATTTCAGCACGTATAAATTACAAAAAAAAATCCTACGGGCACACGCATGACATGAGGAGCTCGTAAATTTACAGGAATATACCCCGAGCTATAACAAACAAAACAAGCTATGGGAAACCCCGGGGCTGAAATTGTTAATAACAAAAACAAATTCTTCTTTATTATTTCAGCACGTCTAAATTACAAAAAAAAATCCTACGGGCACACGCATGACACGAGACACTCGTAAATTTACAGGAATATACCCCGAGCCATAAGAAACAAAACAAGCTATGAGAAACCCCGGGGCCGAAATTGTTTAAAACAAATTTTAAAAAAATTTCATCATTTCAGCACGTATAAATTACAAAAAAATAATGCCACGGGCACACGCATGACGCGAGACACTCGTAAATTAACAGGAATATACCCCTAACCATAAAAAACAAAACAAGCTATGAGAAACCCCGGGGCCGGAATTGTTTATAACAAATATAAATTCTATGTAGTGCGTATATAAGAACTATTACGTATGTAGTGCGTAATAAAAAAAATTTCCATTACCCATTGCAATATAATGTGTAATGGGCATAACTTTGATTGCAATTTTTGGAATGGAAAAATGTAGATGAAAAATTTATTGCAATTTTGGATTGGATTTTATTGATTTAGGACTTATATTTTCAGGTACCTAAATTCTAAAAAGCATCTATATTATAGATGCTTTTCAGAATTTAAGGTAGCTGCCAAGGCTGATTCCAAAAAGCATCTATATTAAAATTCGAAGTCCTAAGACAATAAAATGGAATGCAAAATTGCAATAATTTGTTCATCTAGATTATAATTCTAAAAATCTAAGTCCTAAGTCAATAAAATGTAATGCAAAATTGCAATAATTTATTCATCGATATTTTTCCATTCCCAAAATTGCAATCAAAATTTTGTCCATTACACATTACATTGCAATAAGAAAATAGATGCTTTTTAAAATTTAAAGATGTTGAGTCCCAAATCGCAAATGATGAGAAAATTCTGAAAATTTGGTATGTTTTTGGATGAATTATTTAAGAGGTCGTGTAAAAATTTCACGACGATTGAGAAGCTCTTTCTCGAACAAATAACATTAACAAATTGAATTAAATTAAATGTAGTCTTATGGAAACTGATATAACTTTGCGATGAGTTTTTTTTTTTGACCTCTTAATTTTTAAATATCTACACTATATTGAAAGCAACGGAAACAAAACGAAGTTTATTAATAAAATTTTTTTTTATTTGTTTGAAAAATTGTTCTTAACAAAATGTTAATATTTAAATAACGAGCGTCCTAATTGACGTGAAATTTATACACGACCTCTTGAATACTTCATACAAAAACATACCAAATTTTCAGAATTTTCTCATCATTTTTCATTTAAACCCTCAAGGAGGTTGAAGTAATAATGATAGAATTCTGAAAATTTAATATGTTCTTACATGAAGTATTCAGGAGGTATTTATTGAACAATTAACATTAAAAGATTTCATAGGGACTCAACATCCTTAAGGTACCTGAAAATCTAAGTCCTAAATCAATAAAAAGTAATGCAAAATTGCAATAATTTATTCATCTATATTGTTCTATTCCCCAAATTGCAATAAAAGTTTTGTCCATTACACATTACATTGCAATGGGTAAGGGAAATTCTGTTACACACTTCATTGTGATGGGCAGGATTGCAAATAATGTATTACTTTTTTTAATGCATTTTCATTATCTATTAACCATTAAAATTTAATGGTTAATGGTTAATGCAAATTTAATGGTTAATGGTTAATGAAAAAAGATTCCATTAACCGTTAAAATTAAATGGTTAATGATTAATGAAAATTAAATGGTTTATGAAAATAATTTCCATTAACCATTATCGTCGGGGACAATTATCGTCGGGGACTATTAACGTCGGGGACTGATATCGTCGGGGACTGATATCGTCGAGGACTGATATCGTAGGGGACTGATATTGTCGGGGACTGATATCGTCGGGGACTATTATCGTCGGGGACTATTATCGTCTAGGACTATTATCGTCTAGGACTATTATCGTCTAGGACTATTATCGTATCGGACTATTATCGTCGGGGACTATTATCGTCAGGTACTATCATCGTCGGGGACTATTATCGTCGGGGACAGTTATCGTCGGGGACAATTATCGTCAAGGACAATTATCGTCAAGGACAATTATCGTCAAGGACAATCATCGTCGGGGACTATTATCGTCGGAGACTATTATCGTCGGTGACTATTATCGTCGGGGACTATTATCGTTCAGGAATATTATCGTCTAGGAGTATTATCGTCTAGGAGTATTATCGTCGGGAACTATCGTCGTCGGGGACTATTATCGTCGGGGACTCATATCGTCAGAGACTGTATCGTCGGGGACTGATATCGTCGGGGACTGATATCGCCGGGGACGGATATCGTCGGGGACTATTATGGTCAGGGACTATTATCGTCAGGGACGATTATCGTCGAAAACTATTATCGTCGGGGATTATTATCGTCGAGGACTATTATCGCCGAGGACTATTATCGTCGAGGACTATTATCGCCGGGACTATTTTTGTTGGGGACTATTATCGTTGGGCACTATACTCGTCGGGACTATTATCGTCGGGGACTATTATCGTCGGGGAGTATGATTGTCGAGGACTATTATCGTTGGGGACTATTATCGTCTAGGACTATTATCGTCTAGGACTATTATCGTCAAGGACTATTATCGTCTAGGACTATTATCTCCGGGGATAATTATCGTCAGGGACTATTATCGTCGGAGACTATTATCGTCGGGGACTATTATCAACGAGGACTATGATCGTCAGGGACTATTATCGCTGAGGACTATTATCGTCGGGGACGATAATACTGTGCCCGTAGGATTTTTTTTTGTAATTTATACGTGCTGAAATGATGAAAAAGAATTTTTATTTGTTATAAACAATTTCGGCCCCGGGGTTTCTCATAGCTTGTTTTGTTTGTTATGGTTAGGGGTATATTCCTGTAAATTTACGAGTGTATCGCGTCATGCGTGTGCCCGTGGGATTTTTTTTGTAATTTAGACGTGCTGAAATGATGAAAAAGAATTTTTATTTGTTATAA
The DNA here is from genome assembly GCA_946863875.1 of Alloplasta piceator. Classification (NCBI taxonomy): domain Eukaryota; kingdom Metazoa; phylum Arthropoda; class Insecta; order Hymenoptera; family Ichneumonidae; genus Alloplasta; species Alloplasta piceator. Next base: position 38,732,510 of record OX333078.1, on the reverse strand, counting down.
ACAATTTCGGCCCCGGGGTTTCTCGTAGCTTATTCTGTTTGTTATGGTTAGGGGTATATTCCTGTAAATTTACGAGTGTCTCGCGTCATGCGTGTGCCCGTAGGATTTTTTTTTGTAATTTAGACGTGCTGAAATGATGAAAAAGAATTTTTATTTGTTATAAACAATTTCGGCCCCGGGGTTTCTCATAGCCCATTTTGTTTCTTGTGGGTTAGGGTATATTCCTGTGAATTTACGAGAACCGTTGTTCATGTGCGTTCGTTATCCTCGTCAATTTGTTAGTATTGGAAGAGTCGACGTTATTAATTATTACATCACTTGTTTATATATTTTCAACCTTTGATTAACCATTTATGTGAATTTAGCAAGATACAAAATGAATTTCAAGTTCATTTTTTAATTTATTAAAGTTCCAATGCATGCATACCGTTTGGCAGTACTACTTTTTGGAGCGCACGGGCTTGCGTTGGGAGTACAGTCACAACCACAAGCCGGCGCGCGCGTCTGCTAGCTCCGTCTGCCAGCTTCAGCGACATAAAAATTTCTAAAAATTCTTTGAAAAACTTTAGAAAAGCAAGGATTTGACATAGCACGAAAATATTTAGAAACTTTAGGATTTCAAAATTAAAAAAATCTCAAACATTTGAGAAACTCATCAACTTTCTAAATTGAACAATTCAAAAATTCAAATTAAATGAAATTAAAAAACTGTTAGAAACTAGTTAGAAAAAAATTATTAGTCGACAATTTTAATATTGATAAAATTAAAATCTTGCTAGAAAATGCAATAATCTTTTGATATTCAAAAACTCAAGAATTTAAAAAAGGATTTTTGTTAAATATTCAAATTAAATCGGAAACATTCTGAAACTTCAAATTTTCAAAATTACAAAATCCAAGAATTCAAAAATAGAAAAACGATGAATTTAAAAAAATGAAAAATTGAAGAATTTCCAAAACTAACAAAATCAGAAAAATATTTTTTCCTTACCTTGTCCGAGTTTCTAGAATCGTTGGGACGATCATCCTGATGAATGTTGGTCCTTCGAGAATCCTGCTGATCGCAGTAAACCGACTGATCTAGTTGTTGCCTCCTTGAAGAAAAAAGTAAAAATAAAAATAGAAATAAAAGTGCAAGAATGGGGGTTGGTTTGTCGTTTTCAGATTATTTGCTACAGTTGCGGAGGGTGGAAGTCTTTGGATCCTTTTTGAAGGATAAAGCGAGAGAGAGAGAGAGAGAGAGAGAGACAGAGAGTGAGAGAGAGAGAGAGAGAGAGAGAGAGAGAGAAAGAAAAGGAGAAATAAAGAGAAAGGTCAGGAGCAGCAGATGGGCGCCCTTTTCTTGGCGCCTGTCTTCGGATTCAAGTCGATAGCGTCGTTTTAAAATCGAGGCGTGTGTTTGTTGATAATGTGCGACCCCCGTGGGGGCTTTTAAGATTCTCCCGGGGAGAGAGAAGGAGAGAGAGAGAGAGAAATATAAACACAAAAAAAGAAAGGTCTTAAATATCGATGCTCCTTTCTCAGGCCTGCCTCTCTCTCTCTCTCTCTCTCTCTCTCTCTCTCTCTCTCTCTCTCTCTCTCTCTCTCTCTCTCTCTCTCGCTCGCTCGCTCGCTCCCCCACGAAGAGATGCAACGCAACAAAATCGTAAAAACCGACATCTGGCGGCAGCTGCATTTTTTTTTCTCCTTCCTTTGAACCATCCCAGAAAATTTCCCGCCTCTTTCATTGCAAAGGCAACTCAAAGTCGTGAAATCCTCGAGAGTCTTAAAAAAAGCGATGAACTCTCGAGATTCTTTTCTTTCTCTCTCCCTCTTTCTAAGGACTTCTAAAAAGTCCTTAAAACGCGCAGTAACGATGAGCATCTCGTTGAAATGAATAGAAAGTCCAGGCACGTGCCCGAGTTGAGAAATGGGTCTTAAAAAAATTAGGATCTCTGGTAGGTTTTTTTTTTTAGAAAATAAAATGTTGCCGAGTTGTTTCTTGAGAATCGAACCTAAAAAAATCAATTTTTGTTCCATTTGCTTGGACGATTTGGATTTTGCAAACTAAAGTCGATTTTTTACTAAAATTAGTTAAGGAAAGAACACTTTATATTTCCAAGCTATCATTTTCTCTAAAATTCTAGAGTAACTGTTATTGCAAAATTTTTTGGGGCACCGGTTCTAAATCAGCTGAATTACTAAAAATATTGCCGACTTTCTTTTTCAGATGTTAACAAAAAAAAACCTAAATCATGGTAATCATTTGCTCGAAATTCTTTTGATTCTTGGAACTAAAGTCGAATATCTTTTTAGGATCTTTTTAGGAAATATTTTTCTCGCTGATCACGAATCAGTCATCATTTTCTCTAAAATCAAAACCGAATCTTAAATCCGAAACCAAATCTAAAATCTGAAACAAAAACTACATTCTCAAAATCTTTTTGGGAGACCATTTCTAAATCAGGTGATTGATGAATTTTAGAAATAATCAGAAAGGGCAGTTTTCATCGTATTGATGTCAAATTTCATTCCCATGTAGTTTTTCTTAAAAAAAAAAACAGCCCCTCATTAACGTCATTTCCTTCCGACCCATGAATCAAAAATCGTTATTGAAAACTTAAAAAAAAAATTAGCAAAATCATCGTTCAAAAATGAGTCATCGCACTCTGTGATTATGTGGCGAGAAGTGAGAAAAATAATGTGGGAAACGAGGCGGAAAAGAGCGTGACAAATAAGGCGATCGTTTACGTTAAGGGGGAATTATTTTTGAGTTGTCATGATGCTGATTTTAGAATCATCGAGCGGTTGAAGGGACATTTCCACGAATCAGCCGCAAAAGCGCCAAAAGCATCGGACAAAGGATATTCAATTAATCATATCAAATGCGTCAAAGAGCAATCTAAAAAAAAAAAAGAGTTTGTCATCTTAAAATTTTTTTTTTTTAAATAAAAAAAAACAAGCGGTTCAAATGTATTTTCCCTTTTCACAGATTTAACGTTCAACGGTAAATTTCGTCATGGCTATTTTAAACTCCATAATGGACTCAGGTATTTAAAAAAATAGGATTTATTAAGGTTAATTATTACAAAAATAATAGTTACACGGGAATCGAGTGGCTATAAACTATTAATTATATTAGAGAATTATTATTCGTTTTGTTTTAGAATTTTTTAAACTTTAGAAGTTTTAGAAGCTTTAGAACTTCTAAACATTTTAGAATTTCTAGAAATTTTAGAATTTCTAGACATTTTAGAATTTCTAGAAGTTTTAGAATTTCTAGAAATTTTAGAATTTCTAGAAGTTTTAGAATTTCTAGAAGTTTTAGAATTTCTAAAAATTTTAGAATTTCTAAAAATTTTAGAATTTCTAAAAATTTTAGAATTTCTAAAAATTTTAGAATTTCTAGAAGTTTTAGAATTTCTAGAAGGGATCGAATATTGCCAGGAACATCTGAAACATGTGTGTGTATATTTCTGTCTACAGTAAAAGTAGATCGTTCAATATTTTTCTGAGGATCGAGGGGCCCCTATTAAAAAGTTGTACCGTGATTACATTGCACTGTCATTAAAGCACTCATCTCCCCTTTCATAGCGCAATACTTGTTATTATTTTTTCATCATCACAGTCATCTCCCCGCTATAATCAATTCTTTCTCTCACTCTCTTCCTCTCTTTCTTTTTTTATCTCTTTCTCTGTCTTCCGATACAGCAACGGTAAAAGTTAATAATGGACAATTAAAAAAAGGCGGCAGAGGTGGGAGGTGATTTAAAAAAAAGCCATTTCAAATAGCGATTTCATTTGAGACTCCGACACTCAAATTTTGCGACTCCATCTGCACTCTGGGTCGTTGAAGTCCTGCTTATGTTTTTTCTAAGAAAAAAACGTCAAAAAAATCAGAAAAAAATCTGAATTACTTTTATAACATTTTTTTCCATGATCCAATCATTTTTTTAACCCTTTATAGCGAACAAATTTTTTTTAACCGTTTTTCTAATTCCAGAGATATTCGATTTGAAAATTTGGCTTGTGCCTTAAAAGACCCAGGGTTAAAATTGCTCCGCTGAAGCTTTTTAGTCTCTCGACTCGCCACTTTTTAGAGCTTTTGTTCTCTCCTTTTAATTGATGTACTTTAACCGTCCCTCTCTCTCTCTCTCTCTCCCGCTTTCTATGAAAGAGAGAGACATCAGACTCGCACTCGTGGTTCTACATTTCTGTTAATGTCATCGTCCTCCGTATAATAGCAATCCTGCGGACTGATGGAGACCGCAGAGAGAGTCATGATGGGCGCGCATAATTCGCACACGCCCTCGATGTCACGATGATATCTATATATGAGACATTCCACGGTATTTCGACCAAAATCTTACCTTGATTTCGATTTTCCTCTAAATTTTTTATATAAATAAGGACATTGAAAAAAAAATTCCCAAATTTTTTCAGAATTTTTCGGTCACGCGTTTTTTGGATTTATTATTATTATTATTTTTTTTTTTTGAAAAAACCGGAACAACGTTGTAAAATCTGAAAAAATTCAGAAAAATCTAATAAAATATAACAAATTTTTTGGGCTTCGTTCCAAAATGGAGATTTTAATACTCCGAGTAAAATTCAAAAAATTGAAAGAAAAGAAAATGTACTCACAGAGTATTAAAATCTCCATTTTGGAACAAAGCCCGAAAATTTTGTTATATTTTATTAGAGTATTCTGAATTTTCAGATTTCACAAAGTTGTCCCGTTTTTTGAAAAATAAATAAATAAATCCAAAAAACGCGTGACCGAAAAATTCTGAAAAAATTTGGGAAATTTTTTTTCAATGTCCTTATTTATATAAAAAATTTATAGGAAAATCGAAATCATCAAGGTAAGATTTTGATCGAAATACCGTGGAATGCCTCATATATATATATATACAATATTAATAGACGGACCACATGACGTTTTGGGTCCGACTGTTGTGAGGATCGTGTTACTGCATAGAGTATTATTATTTGACGAGGGACAAAACACCAGGAAAGACGAGACACTTTTCTAATTGTAATAAATTATATACTTATTTGCATATGGGGCATTCCATATAAAATCGACCACTTTTAAACCAGACCCCTTTTGATTTGGCTGAAATTTTGTTTTCCTTTTCTACCCAATTGAAAACATTTTTCAGGAAATTTTCAAATTTTTTGTATCCAACCCAAACGTTTATTTTTCAAACAGAAATTATAAATCCTTGCCATTACTTGGTCAATTTTCAAAACGTCTTTAATTACTTTAAATTGATATTCTCAATTTATTATCATAATTAATCTTTCATTAATAAATAATTAATTTAATTAATTATACCAAATACCGTTGATATTTATCCTAACTCTTCATTGAATACTTTTGTAAACTTTTCACTGACATCAGTTAAACGTTGGAAAATTCATGTGAATAATTGTTTAAAAAATTCAAGCATATTTGACAAATTGCACCAAACAATAAATATTGCAATTCGACCGGTTCATTTTGCCCCATTCTCGCCTGCAGGAATATCGATCCTGCGGACAATATGCATATATATATGTGTGTATATATATATATATGGGAAAACACCGTGTGTGTATAATGGTCCGTTATTATGTGGCGTTCCAAGCGTTCCAGGCAAGCTAACATATCGTCGGCTCAGAATCAGATGGGCGTAAAACTTGCACTTCTCACATCTCTATCGCGACTTTTATCTATTCGGAAAATTTACGTATATATAGACTTTGGTAACTGGGGCTCGTTCGCGCGAGCTCGATGATGGGTGCGTTCAAATTAACGAGTTAATTTAATCAATTCTACTGAACGCACACATAAACACAACCACGTTTCCTATATATATATATATATAGATCGTGTTAACCCGGATGTTAAAATAAACCGCGAGTTGTGTTTTCGTCGAGACCGCAAAAACGCGCTCGCAAAACAATTATCGCTTCCCTGCATTCCCCTCGTAATTATCTCATAATTTAATAACCTGTTAAAATAATATATCATATATTGATATATTAATATAATAATACAGAAGTAATATAAAAAATAATTCATTAATATAACGCATTAATATATTAATTAAGATAATATATTAATATATTGATGTATCAAATATTAACATGCAAATTTTGACGATTAATTATTAATAATTTACTGTGTCGGAGAAAATGTTATGCGTTAAAATCGAAACGAAAAAATGAATATATATATTTCATATTTCAAGATTAACAAATTTTATTTTTTTATTTTTCTTCGAGACCAATAAGTCCCAAATAATGAAGCATTCTCCGTTTTTTTTGTTGAACTTATATTTTTTTTTCTCCCCCAAGATCAATGAGTCCCCTTAATAATTTCCATGATTAATGAGTCCCAAATAATGATACATTGTCTTTTTTTTTGTTGAATTTATATTTTTTTTTACTTCTCTAAGATCAACGAGTCCCCTCAATAATTATCATGATTACATAAGTCCCAAATAAAGATGCGTTGTCTTTTTTTTTGAATTCATTTTTTTTTTACTCCTCCAAGATCAATAAGTCCTCTTTCGACGACAAATTCTGGCAGATGCATAAAAATTTAGGAAAAAAAAAACCGATAAGTCCCACACTTAATAAGACCCGAATAACGATCTATTGTCTTTTTTTTTCTTGAATTTATATTTTTTTTACTCCTCCAAGATCAATGTGTCCCCTTTTGACGACAAAATCTGGCAGATGCATAAAAATTCAGAAAAAAAAATTCCATTCGACATCCGCCATGATCGATAAGTCCCAATAACAGGATAAAATTTTGGTATTCATGATGATACATTCGCTCATTAGAATTTTCATTCACCGAGATTGATACGTCTCATTACAGCGATAAATTTCTTTTTTTTTTTTTTTGGCAATTTTGTATGTACATATTTTTTTTTCTTCAAGATTAATAAGTCCCATTAAGGGGACAAATTTCCCTCTCTGCTATTTCGTTCTTTCTCTTT